>VVHJ01036796.1:0-10069 GCA_015107715.1 Tylochromis polylepis | reverse complement strand
AAATTCTGCATGATCACATTGCTCCGCCCATCAAAAAGTCACCTGCGCGAATACATCGCCTATCGTCATTTGTTGGACTGACGAATGTCGGCTGGAAAAATTGTGCATATCGCCCAACCTTAGTCTGCCCTCTGCACAAGTTTGAGGTCCATGCTAAAATTGCAGAGATGTATATTGAAGTAATCAGAATGAGGTTTCTACAGAGCAATCCAGACTAGTTGTACAAGCAGACTGCAGGAACACAAGGATATGAAATACCAACATTCATATGGCATGGTTCCTGTTTTTAATGGTCAGAATCACTGAGCTGCTGCTCTTCTCTTCAAATGCTTCATACTTGGATTCTTGGATTGGATAAATATTCTGTGCTCCAGTCCCATATCTGATACCTAATCCAGTCTCAATTCTTATTCTTTCTCCTACTTATGTTTGTTACCTGCTCTTTGCTATCCATACATCCATCTAGGAGGAAGTCAGCAGGATCCCAGTGTAGGAGCGGTTGTGTGCCAGTCTCCACTCAACAACCTGGGCCAGTGTAAGAAGGGTTCCATACTGTCCTTCACTGTGGCTTTCCAGATTCTCAAAACTGGGATTTTTGAGGTACCAAAGGAAATAATTTGTTAAATGTATTGACATTGTCCTAATATTAACACTACACAAACCCAGCCCAGTGAAAACTGTTTATGCTCCGTTAAATGTTTGATCCTTGAGGTACTTTAAACCAGGAATTACTACACTGCTCATACTGCTGTAGTGTTTTTATTTGGCGTAGTTTTGCTTAAGTAATGCCTTTCCATCTTCTACATGTCTATGATAACGCGGTAGCTGAGCCAGCATATGAAACTGAATCTGCAGTTTACAGCTTCTGTGCCCACCCCTCCCACGGAGCCTCAGTCACCTTTGAAAAACACCTTTGAAGGACATAGCCTGACCCGATTAAAGAGCTTCCCCAACCACCAGCTGTTTAGGTCAGTAAATCTCAGGTATGGAGGATCATGGTACAAGAGTGCTTCTCAAACTGTGGGGCATAGAGGCACTTCCACTGGGGTGTGGATGGCGGGACAAAAAATAACTTTTTAATTAAATGAGTAAAGTTAAGTTGAATTAATTGAATGAAAACTGTAAAGGGAAGAATTGATCTTTTGCAACTTGGGGAGGAAAGGGGGTTGAGAACCACATCATACACTTGCTAGTAAATAAGGCTCTGACGTAGCACAAGACACACTAAAGCCCTGTTTAAAAGACACAGTAATAATATTTGTCATGGTAAAATACTGTGAAAGTGTTCAGTGATCATTTCTTTAAGGTACCGTGCTTGTCTTTTTTTTTTTTTTTTAAGTTTTTGGTCAGTAGTTCTCCAGGCTTTCTGAAGGTCTTTCTAAGTTTTAATTTGGACATTGGCTGCTTTTCACTCATTTTCAGAAGAGTATTTTCGCTTACTAGTTTTTCAAGCCACTTACAAAACTGTGCAGAAGTGTTGAGCCACCTCTCATTTGGCATGTAGATGGCAGTGCTAGGTCCCATTGCCTTTTGCCTCTTTAAAGACCGTACTTTGGGTTTTTTTGTTAGTATTTATGTACACATCTATGGCATGTAAACATGTTGTATAGTAAAGATCTGGCTAGAAGGGTTTGAGTCTGCCCTCAGTGATTGTTTTGCCAGTACTGATTGGGACCTGTTCCACTGAGGTGCTACCCAGGGTTCTGCACAGACACAGAAGTGTAAGCCTTCTAAGTACTTCTCTTTATAAACAGATGCATGGAGTCTGTCACATTCCAGAACTCTATATGCGTATACCCAAACTAGAAACCATGTGGATGAACAATGAAGTTTGTCTGTTTCTGATTTTTTTTTCTGATTTAATTTTTATGTGCATTTAGTTAACAAAGAGTTGAGTCTGTTCATCTGGACGTAGCGTTTTTAGCGGGAGGAACGTTTCGTCACTCCATCCAAGTGACTTCTTCAGTTGCTGAGGTAGTTAAACAACTCCTTGGTGGCTGGGCCCTGGGGTGAACGAGTTCCTGAAGGCTCTTGATGTTGTAGGGCTGTCTTGGTTGACATGCAACATCGCATGAAGATCTGGAGTGGTACATCTGGATGGACAGACTGGGGTGATGGTTCCCATCTTTAAGAAGGGGGACTGGAGGGTCTGCTCCAACTACAGGCAGATTACACTCCTCAGCCTCCTTGGGAAGGTCTTTGTCAAGACACTGGAAAGGAGAGTTCATCCGCTAGTCAAGCCTCGGCAGGACTACATGAGGAATAATGTGGTGTTTGTCCTGGTCACGGAAGGCTGGACCAACTAGGATACCAACTAGGAACAACAAGGATATTTGAGGGTCTGAGGGAGTTTGCCCAACCAGTCTACATGTGTTTTGTGTACCTGTAGCAGCCATTCAGTCATGTCCCTCGGAGTGTCCTGTGGCGTGTGCTTCTGAAGTATGGAGTGCCTAACAGGCCATCCAGTCCTTGTACAACCGTTGCAGGAGTTTGGTCTGCATTGACGACAATTAGTCAGGCTCATTTCTGATGGGTGTTGGACTCCGCCAACGGTGCACCTTGTCACAGAATTTCTAGGCATGAGCAGGTACTGGAAGGCTTCCAGTTTGGTGGTCCCAGAATTTCATCTCTGATTTTTGAATATGATAGCGTTCTGTTGGCTTCATTGGGCTTTGGCCTGATTTGCAGCCGACCCTGAGGTGATAGGAATAACAATTAGCATTTCCAAACCTGAGGCCGTGGTCCTCAGCCGGAATGGGATTAACTGGAGGATTAACAGTTTAGGTATTTGGAGTCTTGTTCAAGAGAGAGGGGATTGAGAGTGACAGATGGATTGGGGCCATGCCTGCCATGATACTAACACTGTACCATTCCGTGGTGGTGAAGAGAGCGCTGAGTGTAAAAGGGAAGCTATAGATTTACTGGTCAATCTATGTCTGTACTCTCACCTGTGGTCATGAGCTTTGGGTTGTGACCAAGATCACAGATACAAGCAACAGAAATGAGCTTTCTCCAAAGGGTGGCTGCTCTTTCCCTTAGAGATGGTGAGAAGTTCAGTCATTCAAGGAGGTGCTCAAAGTAGAGCTATTGTGTCTCCAGATGGAAATGAGCCAGTTCATTGTTTCAGGCATCTATAGGTTGCCTCCTCAGGTCAGGTGTTCCAAGCATGTCCCACCGGGAGGAAGCCCTGGGGCAGACCCAGAACAAACCGGTAAGATTATATCTCTCTGCTGCCATGGAAACGACTTGGTGTTCTCCCGAATAAGATAGTGTCAGGGAGGTCTGGACTTCACTGCTTAGGTTGTTTCCCCTGCGACTGGGCTCCAGATAAGCAGAAGAAGATAGATGGATGGATTCTTTTGAGTTATGTCAGATTTTAGCCAACTATATTTGTAAAAAAAAATTCACACAATAGATGGTACTGTTTTAAAAGACATTGTAGTAGTTATGAAAGACAGGAGAAGCATTTAAGACAATCTTTCACATTCCAGTCCACAATTATGTCTGTGATATTTTTGTTCTGGGTCCAGGTCAGGCGCTATGGCGGAATTCCAGACTATAACCTCTCCTGCAGGAACTGTTAATCGAGCCCCTTACTTGTCCCCCGATCACAGCTTTGTTTCACTGGTAAAAATAACCAAGAGAGAGTGTAAGGTGCTAGTGCTGGAATGAATCAAAGATGCACATGAAAGGTAGGAAACTTTGGTGCTTGTACTGTTTAACATTACTTGTTTTACCGCATTGCACAGCTGTAATCAAAATGGACAGTTTCTTAATCAAATGTTGTAAAAACAAGTCAAAACTTAGGAAGCTGGAGCGAAATATGTTTCATGTTACTTAATATTCATGGTTAACGTTCACCTTCTGGCTGCAGAAAAACAATACAGCAAGCTATCACGGGACTAAAACGATACGACAGCCTGAAGAAGTGACGCTAACCTTTCTCCAATCTGATTGGAAGGAGTGGTTTGGGAGTTCCAAAATTGATTTTAAAGCAACTTTAAAAAAAAAAAAATTAATTGGAATTAAATTTGTATTTTGATTATGTGCCATCAAATGGATAGTGGTGAAAAATCTCCATCGTAATATACCAAAATGTATAAATCTACTGCAAACTGGTATAATCTTGGTACATTTCCTAAAAGCATTTTACACTTCTTCTCACTCTGTTTCTGTTCAGGTGATCTGGAGTGTGGTAGCTTATGACAGAAGCATCACTGTTCTGTGGCTGTACTTCGTTGGTTTTTCAACACAGAGCAACCAGAAGCCTCGTCAGCCACCAAATTTTTATCATCATCCCAAAAAGAAGCAAGAATCATACTAAAACAAATGCTAAAATCAAGGTCTAAATGGACTCAGTGAATGAGGAATGAAAAATTAATCAGAGAGGCCTGATAAGATTGCAGGTTAGTGGAGCGTTACTTCTACTTTTTACTCTTCTCCCTGATGACGAATTCCTTCCATCACGTCAACATTTTTATTTACTTGGAAGATTTTCTTCACACCTTTTTAAAAAAAAAAATTTCTCTAGAGAATTCATTTATTTTTTTTATTGCTGAAACTGTTTAACTGTGTGTAACTGTTATTCATACACGTCTCTGTTTATGCTTGAATATGTTGGTTGCAGTTTTGTTTCCTTTTAGGATATAATTAGCAAGTCTCAGATTCCCTCATTGTGCCAGGCTCGGTGGCATAAAGTAAGCTCCAGTATGTTGCATGCCTTATGGTGAAAGTATCAGCTGCTTAGCTGGATCTCTGTTTTACTGTGCTGTCAACGAACCTGACTGGAATGCACAGAGCCATAACCATAATTTAATGTCATTGCATTTCAATTAATTGAATTGAACCTTATTACAATATCCACGTGGCCTTTGTGTTTAACGATAAAAATGTAATTACTCGTTCTTTTTAACATGTTATAGGTTTGCACTTGGTTCTTGGCTTCTTGCCTCAAACTTAAAGGATTTATGTCTTGAACTATTCTTATGACAGCCTCTATGGTTTGCACAGAGACTGACATTCATGGGCTAAACGTTGTGGGTGATATGCTAACATCTTACTCACTTTCAGTTTGTTATATTCTGATTTAACTCCTAGGTATTGAATAGTCTCAGAGTAATTTAGTACTGTAGCACTGTCTGATATTTGAGACTTTCAAACTAAAACTGTGAAGCATACATTGCTGTGATATTTGCCCCCTTCCTGATTTCCTTTTTGTTTTCCATTTATTAGACTTTCATGTTCCAGATTGGCAAAAAAAGAATGACAAAGATAACCAGAGTAAATATAAAATGCAGTTTTTATCCCAGCAGCTGAGCGGGCAGCGCAGACACTCAACTTTGTGAACATGAGCCAAAAATGGGCCCAATGCTGCTTAGAAACAGCTGTTTAATTTTTTCTTTTTTTTACATTAATAAAATGAAAAATTATAAAATTTGCACTTTAGCTGTGAATAACATTTTTGCTAACACTGATTGTATTGCGCCGTCATAAAACTGCTTTTTCTATTCAGTAGAAAACGAGAGATATGGTAGGAGGCTGACAGTTTAAAGAGGAGGCAACTCATTTTTATTGAGCCTGAAGATAACTGCATGACCGACTGCATGTTTGGAGTCGTTGCCACTGGTGGTACCAGTGTCTTCGCTGATGGCATTGTTATGGATTAGAATCTGGGCATCTGCAGTGTCTAAACGTTTTGCGCAGTCTAGTCCTGAATGCCATCATAGGCTTACAATAAAAAAAACCCTGACATAACAGTTACAGGTGTGGTACAATGAATGTCAGGGTCACGTGATGTAATACTTTGTGAATGTGTTAGGGTTTCATGGACCACCAAAAGTTCTCATACTCATGTAAACAATTATATTCAGGACAGTTTAGATATGAACCAAAATTGTGAATATGTGGAGGTGTACAGCTGAGACTGCTTTGTAAACTGGAAACTTAAGGAGTGTGCGCACAGCTGCTGTTTCTTTTGTGTGTGTGGGGGGTTTTTTTGGGTTTTTTTTAAACAATAGTTGGTAGAAGTATTGAACCTTTCTAACAGCATAACCCAGTTTGGAAAGATATGTGCCCGGTTCTCTAGTGCAGCAAGTGGCATCAACCAAACTTTGACTGCTGCACAATATTTCTTTATTATTTAGTATTTTGTAGCTTGCGTATTAGAGAAGCAATGAAGTAAGTCTGCTCTGTGTGTTTGTGTGCGCGTGCATAGATAGCTCTACATAGATCGATCTAGATTCTTCTTTTTTATGACTGACTGTAAGTTTGAGCTCACTCTCTTAATAAATTTGGGATGAATTTCATAGTGTCATCATTTTTTTATTTTTAGTATTGTTCTACGCCAGGGGTGTCTCCAGGCCTCGAGGGCCGGTGTCCTGCAGGTTTTAGATCTCACCCTGGGTCAGCACACCTGAATCAAATGATTAGTTCATTACCAGGCCTCTGGAGAACTTCAAGACATGTTGAGGAGGTCGTTTAGCCATTTAAATCAGCTGTGTTGGATCGAGGACACATCTAAAACCTGCAGGACACCGGCCCTCGAGGCCTGGAGTTGGACACCCCTGATCTATGCTGTATAAAATTGTGAATAAAAACATTATAAAGCCATTGTAAAATATACTCTATTCATACTTTCAGACATGTATTTTTAGTAGAGTTTGGCCAACTGGTCATTAGTATACATGGTCTCCCACTTTTTAAGAGGCTAAACTTGTAAATATGGGATTTATTTCTCTTAAATATGTGAATAAAAATCCTTTGCAGTCAGTGACTGTCTAAAATCTAGAACCCATTTACATCATCAGATGTCCTTGAGATGCTCTGGCAGGCCTTTATTGCACTGCCTTCAGTTCCTGGGTTTTTCCTGCATCCTGTGTTTTCTTTGATAACGGCATACTCCGTTGGATAGAGGCCAGTCGACTGACCGGGCTGTGTTTTTAGAAACCTGGAGACGTCCAGACGCATTTCTTTCCAAGCTCTTTAGACTACGATGACCTTGACGACCGAGAACCTTCACAGACACATTCCTGTGCGTTTGCCTTTAAAAACATGTAGCTTGGATTTGCAGTATACATTTGTTTACCCATTTGCAGTGTGTTATAGCGTTTGGCTGAATCTCAACAGTGATTATAGCCCTGTACGCTTCAGAATTCATCCCGTTACTTCTGCCAGTAGTGACGTCATCAGTAAACACTAGTGACCCAGCGCGACTGGCAGCCGAACACGCCCGTGCCGTTTGCCTCCACGGCGTTTCACAGATGATGGTGTGCTTTGGATCGTGAGGTGTTCCTTTCCTTCTCCAAGTTTGTCTCTTCCCATCATTCTGGTAAGTTAAGGTTGATTTTATCCAGAAATGTGCCACCCCTCTTACAAACGTTCTGAAAATGTTTGGACGCCATGTAAAATGAAAATAAGAACAGAACTGGCCAATTTTATAAATGCAAATATTATTCACGACAGCACTTAGAAAACATATCCAGTATTTAAAATGGATTTTTACCATTTTTAGGAAAAATAATTTTGAATTTGATAGCTGCAACGTTTCTCACAAAAGATGAGATGTGGCAGTGCTTATTAATGTGCAGCATTCTCTATTCGTTCAACAGTCTGCAAATATTTCAGAACTGAGGAGACCAGTTGCTGGACTTCTGGGAGATGAACGTTGTCCCATTCTTGTTTTAATATATGAGCCTGGTGACTCCATCGGATTGTCTGGAGGAAGCGGAGGTCATGTTTCCCAAAAAGAATAAAAAATCTCTGATTTGCCTGACTACAGAACGCTTTTCTACTTTCAGTCAGTTTTTACATGCGCTTTAGTCCAGAGGAGACAGTAGTGTTTCTGGATCATGTTTTTATTTTGGGTTTTTTTTTTACTGTAGATGATGAGATATTATAGTTTGTAGAAAATTACATTTTTATTTATTTTTTTTTTTTAAATTTAGCACCAAATCTCAACCACGGTCACCTCTAAGCACTTTATATTGTAAGGAAAAGACCCTACAATAATGTAGCGAAAACCCCAACAATCATATGACCCCCTATGAGCAAGCACTTGGCAACAGTGGGAAGGAAAAACTCCCTTTTAACAGGAAGAAACCTCTGGCAGAAGCAGGCTCAGGGCCATCTGCAACAAGTGGTTGGAGACGAGGGGAGGAAGACGGGACAAAATCTAAACTGTGGATGAGAGCCAGAGATGAATGAGTGATGGTAAAAGAAGCTTACATTCAAACTCTGGGCTACGGTGACTGAATGGTGATTCAGTTGTTTGTTACGCATCCTACAGGACATGCGTACGCAAATATGCTGTGTAAAATGTAAAAAAGACCAATGCAATCATTTGAAAATAATTAAAATTATTAATTAAAAAAAAAAAATCACTGTTTGTTGAAGAATAGGCTAATGTTAAATTTGATGCCTGTGAGAAAGGCAAACAAAATCCAGTAAAAAGATACTTGATGGATGCTGGTTTAGCTCAGTGGGATGAGCAGGCGACCAGAAGCGCAGCAGGCCTGGGTTTGGGTCCGACCCGTGGCCCTTTAGCTGCATGTCTTCCCCGCACTGTTTCTATCAAGGCCAATAATTAAAAAACAAAAAACAAAACGAGATACCTGATGGAACATCTCACTATCTGGTTACTTGACAGCAGGTCAGTAATGTGGAATGGGCATGTTCTGAAGTAAAGACAGGGTGGAACTTCTCGCTCTGGAAAACTGTGGGCATCGTTTCAGGAACACAAACACTACAAGAAGCACATACAGATATGAACTATTTATTTAATTAAACATTCACTTCAAATGACATGTTCAAGTATAACTTAAAAAAAGCTGCAAACAGGCAAGTATTATCTTCATTTTTACTCTTCTTCGATTACAAGTGGTTAAATAAGAGGAAAAAATAGTTTCAGTAAAGTTTCACAAAGCGGTGACTTTCTCGTTTTTCTGGTTGTCCACGTTTGTATATGGAGCATCTAAAACAGAAGACATGGGAGACGTATTAGAGCTGAGACAAGGTGAAAAATAATTAAAAATACACACACCTATGCACGCACACACACAAGTACTTGACACATAAGGAGACTAGAATATAGTTTCCCGAAGGTCATGCTAACTGACCTTGGCAGCACAGTTCTTTTCTTTTTTTTCTATTATAGAGTTTCTGGTGTGCTTAAGAACACTGTCCTGTGGCCAAGTTTTGGCCAAGCTTTAGTTGTCAGAGAGAGGGGTTCATGTTCGACTCAGTGACTGCAAAGTGCCCCTTCATTGCCCCCTCCTCAACTATTCGTGATGGTTTGACAGTAAGAGGAGTCTTTGCAAACCTAAGCTGTGCTGCCATGTTCTTTTTTTAAGAGAGAAAAAGCTTTCGAACAAGCAGTTCTTCTTCTGTCTTTTTCGAATGACGTCGTCATGAATTTTTACACATAGCACGGCTAAGCAAGGCATATAGAGTGTGAGCTGTAGCTCTTGATTTTTTTGCACTCTGTTTGGGCTTTTTAGTGTCTGACCTTTGAGTGAATTTGCTGGGACGTCCACGCCTGGTAGATGGTGGTATAGTGTTAATATACACCTGAATGTTCCAGCCCAGCAAACTGACACTCAGGGCAGCGCCCTTACCCTTTCAATTTAATGTTTATAGTGACATTATGGAAACAACAACAACAACTACTAACAGTAGTAAGTGTTGCACTAACTCAGTGGCTCTCAAACTTTTGACATCGTTCCCCACATGGCAGGAAGAAATACTTTCACGCCCCGTCTAAACACAACAATGACAGAAAAGCCTCGCTGCAACTTTATTTAGATAACAAACTCATTCACAATGAATCCTTCAGTCATTTTTGTTTTAAACAAACAACTTTCATTTCCAACAACTATGAGTAACTTTTGTCACCAGACTGCTTCATCAGTCTGCACCACTTCTTCAAAAAAGCACCAAGTTAAACAGAATGTGAACACTGACATGGAAACATAAAGTTCAGTCTCAGTCTTATAAAAAAATAAACCCAGAAACTTGTGAACAGAGATGAAAAATATATCATTTAGTGAGAGTTTAATACTATTCACTCTTAGTG
>VVHJ01036790.1:5358-16728 GCA_015107715.1 Tylochromis polylepis | reverse complement strand
TCTGTCACCTCCGCTCCCCTGGGGCTTTCTGACAGAGCAGTGGTTTGTTGGCCTGAAAAAAAAGCAGTGGTCCAACACTTCAGATGGACAGTTCCACTTCTTCCTGTAGTCGTTGCAGTTTGCGCGACAGAGCTCGGACTCATGTGAATCATCCTATTCAGTGCATTTAGCTCACTTTTCATCTCAGCACAATGAGCCTTAATACAGCCCTAAAAATAGAAACCACCTCCAAAATGGCACAGAAACTGTCTGAGCTTCACAATCACTGTCTCAATGCAAGAGAAAAAAAAAGAAGAAGAAAGAAGAAAGAAAACAAGCAGACACATAAAAGAGAGAAAGCAAGAGTGGTGTAACACGCAATTCATCATCCTCTGTCAATGTCCCACAAGATCTCTTTACCTCTCTGCTGTATTTTCTCATTGGATCTTTCTGGTTTTCCTCAACCTTCCCTCATTTTTCCTCAGCTAGTCAGGCTCTGACTTCATGCTGTTCTGTTTGCATGAATTACACATCAGTGAGCGCGTGCACACACACACACAGATGCATACCGTGCGCGCTGTCTGGGGAAAACGAACCATGTGATTTGCTTCTGTGACGGTGAAAAACAACCCAATAATCACATAGTAACTATTGATGCATTGTATATGATGTTAATAAAAGAGAAGATTAAAACTGCTTGTGTGTACGTGTAGGTGTGAGTTTGACAATAAACCAAATTGCTCGTCTTCTTCTTGATTGGATTTGATGTTGTAAAACTTGCCCATTCTCTGGAAAGTCCTGCGTGTCTCTGTGCGTGTTTTGGTGTTTGTGTGTGTGCGTCTGATGACGTAATACAGCCTACATTTTCCTTCCTTTCTCTGCGACTGCATTTGTGCGTATGTGTGTTTTACAGCCTCTGAGAGCTTATGCAGTGTGTCATCAGGATGACTCAAGCGGATGTACAGTAGTTGTGTGTGTAGGTATGTGTGCGTATTTTCTCTCTGTAAGTGAGGAAAAACTACACTGTGGTAAATGTGCACATTTTGCTTTTGTGTTTCCAGTAGGTGCGTGTGTGTCTTTGTGTGTGTTTCCTGAGGTAAGGCCACAGGCTGGCGATGACCTGCTTTGTTAGCTGACTGCATGTTACACACTCAAGAAGCACTTACGCGTGTTCTATACGTTAACCTAGAATTTACATAAGTTCTCTTTGTGCATTTTTCACTGTTCTTTTATTACTATATTAAAGGATAAGAATCACAGCCTGTATCTGCAGCTCTAAGCAGCTTTCTGCTAATTGTTTTGGTTTGCTGGTGTGCACCGGTTGAGTGATACACAAGCTTATTAAACACACCCTGTCAGGATTTGGTCACGCCAGGAATCGCTGAGAATTAGACATGAATACATGGAGTTGTTATCAAAGTGCTGTTATGTTTACAAGTCTGAGGATTATTAAAACAAGAGCGGTTCAAGTCAAAGTAGCAGAGGCTGAGATATTCCAAATTTTTGTTGTTTTGTCTCCATTTTCAATTTGGGGGCCTAATCTTAGATAACAATTTAGTTCAAGCTGTCTTCACAGTAGGGGCGGGTGATTTAGTCTTATATGTTATATATGATATTTTGAGAAAATTTGCAATAATGATACTTCTGTCTCTTTGTCCTTTCTCTCTCCTGTTACCCCCAACCAGTCGCAACAGATGGCTGCCCCTCCCTGAGCCTGGTTTTGCCTGGTTTCTTCCTGTTAAAAGGGAGTTTTTCCTTCCCACTGTCACCAAGTGCTTCCTCATACGGTTTTTTTTTCTAATATAGTAGGGTCTTATCCTTACTATATAAAGCACCTTGAGGTGACTGTTTTTTGTGATTTGGCGCTATATAAATAGAACTGAATTGAATTTAACTTCATTGACTCATGACAAAACAAAACACGGAACATTTTATCAATGATTGCAGCTTACCGTCAGCAGCATTTTTAAGTACAAAGAAAATTAAGGACATTTTCCATCCTTCTTCTCCAATGAGTTACTGTCATTGATGACACACTTCCTAATTTGAAGTGTCAGTCTATTGCCGCAATGTACCAGCCGCATCAGCAGCATTTTAGTCCAATCCCAGTGCAACAACACAAATAAAATATAAGCAAAAAAAACCTAGCCTAGGTTGTGTTTTCTCTGGAAACTTTAAGGGTATAACGTGACTGCTTAACACTTTAACAATAAATAAAGTGTTAACCCTTAACTCTCCAGGAGCTCCACAGTTTTGTCATAAAACAAAACTGTAATAGTCTCTCTACCTGGGACGTTCTATCTTTGCTTTTTTTTAGCTTCTTAACCAGTTAAACCCATGCTTTTCAACCTTGTGACCACATCAGTAATTTCCGCCCACAGTTTATTCTTCCTGTCATTTGGACTGCAGCTGGCAAGTGCTGCAGTAATGCTCAGTTGAGTCATTTCTTTACTTTCGGGCTGCACATCACAAGCTGCTGGTATCTCTTCCTTGTAGGTCTTCATAGTCTGGTTGTTCTCGATGGTGTGTTTTTACCTAATTAGTGAAGCAAGTTTATTGCCTCCACTTTTATTATATTTTTAGAAAACACCATGCTTTGTTAGAGGTTGGTGAAGTAGCTTCCTTTTTAGGTAGGCAATTGTCTTCGGAGGCTGACACACTGCTTTTGCTCTCTGACGTGCGTGGGTTTGTCTTGGTGTCATGCACCCTATGGATCGAGAACTCATGGATTTGCAACATGACACTTTTATATCACGCAAAAATTTACACTGCAGGTATCATCCCGGACAGTATTTAAAGGTATAGATATAAAGGGAGTAAAGATGTATTCGCATGTCGTGATATATCAGCTAGCTGTCATACTTTTTCTACTGCAGCTTCAAAGCTATCGTCAGGCTGCAGTGGGCATTTTGTTTATAATAATCTGAAAAATGTATTTGTGAGATAAACTGCTGATAAACTCTGACTGCTTTACTCTTCAAACCTATGCCTGATATTTGCTTTCATGTCTGCTTCCTTCTGTGTCTGTTACCCATTTTACCAACTTACATTTTTTGTTTTATTTTTTTTTACTTCTCTGAGCAGACTCATTGCTGTTCCTCTCTCTCCCTTAGCGACAAAATGAGCCCCAGTCACCAGGTGAAATGCTGTGTGACATAACACTCCTGGTCACACAGGCTTAGTCAGAGAAAGCAGCCACCTAAATCCTCTCTCACAAACAACCAAACACATTCAGATAGGTACACACTGACACACACACATGCAATGGAGCGGAGTGAGAGAGATTAGGAATCCCAAGTATTTATGAGATTTTTTTTTTATTCATTTACCTGTTGACACACACACACACACACACACACACACACACACACACACACACACACACACACAGACTAACATTTTGCATCCCTTTAAGTGACTGTATTTAGAATGACAGGTCAGCAGTTAGTCTAAGCTGGCATGGAGGGTTATGTACAGGCTGACGCACACATGCATACACACTTACGGGCCAGCACTGCGGCTTCTTTTGTCAGCTTACTCACTTTCTCTGACTAACTCCTGCCTCAGATAAAGGTGTGGTCATCCCCCAGTTCTTTAGTTTGGGCTTGAGGAAAGAGCTCATTGTATGAAAACATTGTAGCAAGAGAACGTGATCCAGTTCTGCTTAAAAGGGGAGAAATGTATTCATTTCTGAGGTGTGAAGCCCTTACAGCTAATTCATTCATAGACAATATATTTACAGTGGGAGAAACAATTATGTGATCCCCTGCTGAATTTCTAAGTTTGCTCACATCCAAAGAAATGAGTAGTGGTTTCATTTTAATGGAGAGAAACTGAATATTAACCCAAAATCCATAAAAAACACATTGCATAAAAGTTATAAAATGATTTCACTGATGTCACTGAATGAAATAAGCATTTGAGTCCCAGGCAAATCATGACCTAGTACTTAGAGAAACCCTTGTTGGCAAGCAGTAGTTGGTCAGCAGGTTTGTGCAAATCTCAGGAGGGACTGTGGCCCACTCCTCTTTACAGAAACCCTCTAAATCCTTTTGGTTGTTTGGCTGCTGCTTGACAACTTGAAGCTTCAGGAAGAAGGTTTATGTGGTGAAGCCATCCTGTTCTCTTAGCAGAACTAACAGAACCACAAAGAATAATGTTTCAACCTCCATGCTTGACTGTGGGGATGCTGTTCTTTGGGTCATTTCTCTTCCTCCAAACACAGCGGCCAAAGAGCTCGAGTTGCGTTTCATCTGACCATAGGACTTTCTCTCAAGCCTTCTCTAAATTCCCCAAAAGTTGATTATGTTCATCTGGAATTAGCGTTTTCAGTGGGAGAAATGTTTCGTCATTCATCCAAGTCATCCTTTCTCGCGCTCATCCTCACCCCATGAAGCAAGATCTTCTATGGAGCCCCAGATCAAGGGTGTTTGCTTGAGGGTGATTGCACCAACAGTTGTTGCTTCTTGCTGATGGTCTTGTAGCTCATTCCAGCCTTACGTTGTCCCTGATGTCCTTTGACAGATCTTTGGTCTTGCACATGGTGGTGGAGAGGTTGGAATGGAAGAAACTGAATCTGTGGACAGGTGTGCTTTATACACATAATGAGCTGAGATCAGGAGTGTTTGTAATAGATTGATATATAGTAATCTGTAGGAGCCAGAGTTCTGGCTGGGTTCTAGGGGATCAAACACTTATTTCTCACAGTGACACACAGTCCATTTTCTGGATTTCTGGTTGACATTCTGTCTCTCTCCATTAAAATGAAACTACCATAAAAAATAGAGAGTGTCCATTTCTTTTAAAAATGACCAAAATTACAAATTAAACAGGAGATCGAATAATCATTTCACCCACTGCATGTGCTCAGTTCAGCTTTCTTTTTTTTTTTTTGATTATGTAAATCACACTATTCCTGCATAAGAGAAACTTTGCTTGGGCTACTGCATGACACATAGCAAACATTTACACCAAAAAACATATTGCAATTAAAACTAATATGTTGCCCCATTACACAACTTTCTATCCCCAGCTGTGTGGAGGTACGCCCTCGTCGACAAGGTTGTGATGACTGATTGCTTTTTTTAATGTGTATTGCATGTCAATGAAGCACAGATGCTTGAAAAGTTAAAGGCTCTGCTTTCCTATGGTAGAAAATCAAGGAGAGTACAGAAGGTAAAGAGGCATTTAATTTAAGTGGAAATTCCAGAAAGAAAAAATGGTGGCATTCACATCAAAAGTAAAGGAGCAAAACTACATCAAGTGCCATGATAGCAAGGATTTGAGAAATTTTTCAACTGATGCAAGTATCCTACAATATTACCCCAACGTGGATCACCTCAGATAGAACAATACTATGTTTGTTGTGTATTTGCATAAAAAATGGGTAAGGTATAGGAATCAACCCCAGATTTCTGTAGTACCGTTTAACACGCATGCATCTTTATCAACTGCGTCTACGGACAAATACATTTTCGCGTAGAACTATTCAGTTTTGCACCTTTGTGGCATTATTTTTGTTTTTAAGTGTCACATGTCACATGACAAAAGTTGAGATCACTTTTGACTGCTTATGTAGTCAAAAATTTCAGGAAATAATGGAAGTATTGTAATTTTGTAGAGCTGTATAGAGCTGAAGCAGTATAACTGGATTAATTAGCCAACCAGAACCCAATAATGCCCTGGGTTTTATTCAGTAAGTTCTCATAATGGCTCACTTTTATCCTGACACACAAAGTGATGTGACACAAATTTGAAAATGAGCATTTAAAGGACAATTACAACCAACTGCCGAAAACAGCTAAAAGCCACAGCACTTGAAATAGTTAAAGATATGAATTAATCACCACTTAAAATGGCCAAGTCCCCAAACAATCCTTTTAAAATCGAGACAGGCTTGTGATTTATTAAGATGAATGCCAGCCACAAATGAATAAGCATGCATCGAAATCACGTACACACAAGAGATTAAGGGTGGGAGAGGTAACGAGAAGAGGGTAAGAGGGTTAATGACTGTCTTCAAAACAAGACTGGCAGGATCGCACTTGTTAGTGCGTGTGCAAACACATGAGCACGCACGCGCTCACACAAATGCGTTCATGGGTCAGCCTGATGAAAACGCACACGATAGATTGATGGGCCCGCTGACAATACACCTCTTGTCTTTTCGCTTTCTATTTATGTCATACATGCCTGCATGTCACAAAGTGAGAAAGGTGGAGAGCAGAAGGAAGAGAAATATAAAACAAAGGACGTGGGAGACTGAGGTGAGGAGAACATGACGGGGGGTGAGAGAGAGAGCGAAAAAGAGAGTGACAGTGTTTGAGCCAAGAGGGTAGCTCTTTGTCTTCCTAATGGAGCCATTACCTCAAGGTGTGTGACCCCAAGGGGTCACTCTCACACAAACACACACACACACATATACACACTCTAAGAGGGAAAATATAGATTGTGGTATGAGTAGAACTGCCAAGAGCTGAAGGACAGGCTGAAACACTGTGTAATTTGTATTTTATTATCAGAGTTTTTACTTCCTGGTGTTGCTGCCTCGCTCCCAAATTCTGCCTCTTAGCACTCCACCTTTTTTAAAGCGGTCTTAAGCAATAGTTCTCCAAACACTGGCTGCTTTTTCACTATTTTGCAGTGCATAAGAACTGTACTGAAAATCAGTGAAACAGGTCTTTTGGAGTGAAGAATTCAAATGTGAAATCGTTGGCTCAAGTTGGCATCAGTATGATTGGAGGAGGTCAGGACAGGAGCACAACAATGAGTGTCTACACCCATCTGTACAACACGGTGGAGACACTGTCATGGTTTGGGGCTACATTTCAGTCAGTGGTGTTGGGGATCTTGTCCAAACTGATGGAATTATGAACAAATTAAAGTAGCATCGGATTTTGATCCACCATGCAGTTCCCTCATCTGATTGGCAACAGTTTCATTTTCCAGTGTGATAATAATCCCAAACACACTGCCAATGCAGTAAAAGCATACCATAGAAAAACACAACAGTCATGGATTGGCCTCCCCAGAGCCCAGACCTCAACATTATTGAAGCAGTGTGGGATCATCTTGAGAGAGAAGCGAAGAAAAAGCAGCCAACATTCAAAGAAGAGCTTTGAATGTCCTTCAAGAAGCCCGGAGAATTATTCCTGAAGACTACTCAAAGTGAAAAGAAACCTTGTCTAGGAAGAATAAAGGTGGCCATAACAAACACTGACTTTTAACCTTGTCAGAATTGTACAAACTCTGGACGTTTGCAGATGTCTGAAAAAATCGCTGCACCTATTTCCAATTTTTCTAGCAAACTATAAAGAAATGATAGGCGGCTCAAGACTTTTGCACAGTACTGAATTGTCTGTTTTTTCATACATCTATGCTTATGCCCCTCCAAAAAGTAGCAATCTCACTCCCCACCCACATTACCTCTTCTGTCACTCACTACTTTTCCACCACTCATCTTGCCTGTGTCCTGTGTTACGCTTTCCCTTCATTGCCATCCATTTCCTGCTCACTGCATTGAACTCTACCTAATTTAAAGTGAAAGTCACCTTTTTGTGCAAAGAGTTGCTGTCACACACCAACAGTATGCATGCACACATACACACATGTCCAAGGTACTGATATCCCATGTGTGTGTTTATCTACAACAGGACATGAAATGCAATTACATTTGTCCTTGGGAACATTTCAATCGCTCTCTGTCCGCTTGAGGCAAATTACCTATTCAGCAGTATCACACATGAACTGCAAAATATGAGTGTGGGTATGTGTTTCTGCTCTGTGGTGCAATGACATTCTTATGGGAACATTACACACTAACGTACATTAAGGTGTAGGACATACAAATTACTAATATGAAAATCACATTCATGAAGTACACTGTCTGACTTGAAGGTGGTGCTGGAGAAAGAACATGGAGAAAGGACAAAAAAAATACCACCAACATATTTAAAAGAACGTTTTTTTTAAGAGTTATACAGCATGTTTTTATACATCAGATATAAAGTAAGAACAAAGTAACCAGATCCAATGAAGACTCATCTGTAACTGCTACGCTCGCACACACAACCAGTTAAAAAATCCCCCCCCCCATGTATCTCTCTTATTGTCAGCACTCTGACAGAGTGTAATTGAAGAAAATAAAAACCCCAGAGAAGAGGATCAATTACTCGGTGTACAAGACCGGAGCGATGTTTTCATATTAGAATGATAAAGTGTTGCCCAGAGTTCTGTGCTTTGAGAGGAGAGAGCGAGAGAGGGGAGGCAAAACAGAAGGAGAAAAAGATGAATGGGAGAAAAGAAGAAGAGACACAGATGGGAGAGGTGAGAGACAGATGCAGTTTTAGTAGCATTTACTAATGTGGCGGCATTGTATGTGTTAGAAAAGTCTATTACTTTGTTTTCCACTGTGTGTGTGTGTGTGTGTGTGTA
Organism: Tylochromis polylepis; assembly: GCA_015107715.1. NCBI lineage: Eukaryota > Metazoa > Chordata > Actinopteri > Cichliformes > Cichlidae > Tylochromis > Tylochromis polylepis. The sequence continues at coordinate 8,316 of VVHJ01036790.1, read as the reverse complement.
CATCACAGGAGATTTTGAGTGTCTGAGCGTGAACTGATCTGTATTAAGTTGTAAATTGGAAGGGTGTGATTGCGCCTGCTGCTGTGAGACTCAGTTATCTTTCAGCCTCATCACTGCCAGCGGTTTCTGTGCTCACTCAGAGATAACGCAGGAAACAATGGCAGGCCTAATTCACCTGTGTCCATATACCTTCAATAAGAGAGAGAAGGTAAGAGGAGGGGGAGCAGGAGGACACAAGTGGCCGAGGGACAGAGGAGGGCAGGAGACAGTGAAAAGGAGTGACGAGATGAAAGTTTTTTAATGAAGAGTGGAGGAGTGCAAGTGGGAGCCTCACAGCTCTGAGTGACTTCAATAGCCTTTCCTCCCTTCCTCAGCCCATTGATGCCACTCAATTAAATTCTAATCAATGGAAAAGCCTCATTATCCCCACTGCCTACAATGCTGTGGAATTGATCTCAGTCCCTGAGGTCCATCCATACAATGCAAAATTATAAAGTTTTGGTCTGCAGGGCCAGTGTTAGTGGCTGCAGGACATCTACATTCTGATAAGACAGCATATACACATGGCCTTTGCAGAGAATTCAAATCAATCACCCAAGTCTCTACTTAACAGAGATCCATGAGTTTGACTTGAAACTGCACGTTGTCTCCTCACAGAACAAACCTACGATCCCAGGTGGGGTTGCTGTTCTGAAAACTTCAATTTCAGTTCTGAAGATGGCACAAACCACCGCGTAAGCACACATACAGATGCACACCCAACTCCTTGCACAACTGAAAGTTAAGGGAGAAAGATGTGGGTACTTTCAGGCAGAGACAAGGACAAAAGGTGTGCAGGGGGGAGATCTGTTTGGAAAGCACCGACCAACGACCCCAGGGAAGCAGACAGATGATTCGCCACAGAGTCAGAGACAGCCTGACAGCACTCAAACACACACGCTCAGAAAACCAAAGACTATATGACTACAAGCTGAGTAGGTGACTTGAAAGCAATTTACCCCATCTACGCATTATCCACACACAAAGTTTTTCCCTTTGTTTTTGTCTCAAAGATAGGCGCACACATTGAGAAAGAGACTGCAAAACACAGTAGTAAGAAGAAATGGGGAAACAGAAAGGGGCAGTGGGAGCGGGTGTCATCCTATCATAAATGCTCTGGGCCATCTTTTGCATTCTTTTCTGATTCATATGTGTTGTGCATCTGCTAGACAAAAAAAAAGCAGTCTGAGAGCCTGACTCTCCCATACCATCCCATACCATCATTTCATGTCTTTAAATCTTTGAATTTCAGCCCAGAAACACATATCCAGTATTGTGGGAGGAGAACTATTACACTAACTGCTCAATCATTAAATTCTCGTTTGCAATCTTTCCTCGCTTATGAGATAAAGAGGTAACTGAGAACACAATTTCTGTTGTTGCTATCGCACCTGGATTATTTGTCAGTTTATGATGGGTACAAAGTTGCTAATTAAATGCTGGGAAAGTCTCCAGCTGGAATGAGTGTTTCTGTAAAGCCATGTGCAGAATTATTCTGCTTATGAATGACCAATTTCCTCATTGCCATGACTTTTTGTCCAGACCTCAGGCATCTCTATTGTAATCATTTCCTGGGTCGAACGTGCTATTTAAATGGCTCCAGTGAAAAGAAATGACAGTCATGCAGTCTAAATCCACTAAAAGCAATGGAAGAGAATAAAACACCATAAAAAATTATATCAATGTAATTTTCAGATTATGCTTCCATGCTGATGTTGCAATCCCAGACATAATACCCGAGCACGTGGCACTGCCGCTTTCCACTGTCACATAACAAAGACCTGCTGGAGTCGTGACAAGAAATCTATAGGGAAATTTCATAACACCAAGGATGGCAGGTGTATGATATATCTCACTCCTACCCCCTAAAAGCCAATCTTCTTCCTAACAGCCGAACCATGAAACATATCCGACACCGACTGTGGTGTCGTTCTGATGCAAACGCCTGAGGAGAAATACAAACAGCTGCCTAAAATACACACCTGAGGGTGTTACCAAGATGGCATCAAAGTTAAAGGTTTGCAAGGAAACACCAAGCATGGGGACAAATAATCTGATGTCTCCTACCAACACATTTTAATCACATCATAGTTAACCAGCCAAACATCATTAGGAATTAAATTTTGTAACTAAGACAGCCATTAATTTAACCTTTGTAGAATATTTGTGCATCTCAGCTAAACAAGTTCACAAGTTAAAACATATAACCACAGTGATGTTGTAATGGGGTTTTTTTTGTTTTTGTTTTTTGGTTTTTTTATGACATGCAACATGCAAAATCCCCACCATAGAGCATTATTTAGCCAGCTGTGCCATTTAACATTAATATTTAATGAAATGGGATCAAATTTCAGCAGCACAAATTAAATAAAAACATAAATAATGCACACAGTGCTTAACAAATGTATTTGACCAGCTGTCATAACAACAAGAAAATACCAGCTTTTTGGAAATCTCTATAAAATTTGTTGAAAACTGGAAATCGTGTTGTTATTCAACAAAAATGCCAAACTGAAGTCACATTTGTAGATCCAAATTCCACCAAACACAACGTTCGACCACTAAAACTAATTTATCTTTTCCATAATGCAGTTAAACTTTTGTAATTTGGCATCTTCATCAGGAAATAATACTGTGCTTTACTATATTTTTTCACTTTTTTTGTAAAACAATAACTTTGAAAATTCATGGATAACAACAATGATTATATTTAAGATTAAAAATATAATTTTGATTAAAGAGCTTGTGCATACTGTTGGATTAGCCCTTACAGAAATGTAAGAACATTACATGGTCTCTGTAAATATTCCACTAATGACACTGCTGACACTGCATGGGATTGATATTGTCACAATTTAGTCTTAATGTTTGAAGTAGCAGCTCAGAAGGGGGGGGGGGGGGGGGGGGGGACAGATTGTG
>VVHJ01036772.1:19185-30143 GCA_015107715.1 Tylochromis polylepis | reverse complement strand
CTGCAATCCATCCTGCCAGGCAGTGTTTCCACTATTTTACCACCTCTCTAATTCCGTCCTCCTGGTCTCTCTCAGTGAGGATGGATGGCAAACATCCTGTTAAGCTCCCACACACCTTTACTTCAACTCAACTGATTGTCACTGCTCACCACACTAATGCACAGAGAGAAAGAGAAGATGAAATAAAGACAGGAAACTATGGCAAAGAAATCAGAGGTAGGAAGAAAGGTCGAACGGAGACGGCAAAAGAGAAGGAAAAAAAAATACTGTGATTGAGTCGAAATGTGTTCCTGGCTCATTTTCTGGGTACATAAGGAAAGAAAGTGATGTGCAGTCGAGTGAGAGGGCTGGCAACATTTCATGCTGTTGCAGAAAATGACATCCTTTCTGTAGACAGACAGCATAGCATCACACAGACCCAGACAAAGACGTTCTTTCAGCATGTGTTGTTACTGTCAAACTGACGTGACGAAGAGTGGGCACTCACCGTTTGTTCGAGAAAAGTGAGACATAAATTGAGTTTTATTCTGGTATAAGGTGTAAAGTTCAAGCATATTTACAGAAAACTTGCGTTCAGGCGGTTTACTATTTTCCAAGTTTGCTTTTAAGGAAACTTAGCGGACGCCCTGACAATTCTGAGTGTGGCCGTCAAACCAGTCTCCCAAAAAGTTTAAGGTAGGAATTTGTTTAGCCAACTACATCCTAAAGAAGAACAACACTGCCTGGCTCATGTGCAGCTACAATGTTTATCCCACAAAAGTTGTAGCTGGAGAAGTTGATTCACATTGTGAGTCATAGTACATTAAGGCAAAAGCACAGTTATTGCTACAGTTGGTTGGAGATTGTGATTTCATTTACGTTAATGGAGTGCATGCTGTCAAGCGTTTTCCAGGCACAAAGGAAAAAGTATGTGTTATTTTTCAGAGTTGTTGTGTTTGAAAAAAGAAGATAAATAAATAAAATCCATTTTAAAAATTAATAATAAAAGGTTTAATAGCATAATATTTCTCTTTTTTTTAAATTTATTGTGTTTCATGTTTTAAATTATCGAAATATACAGTTATTATATTTTACCATTTTATTCATATTAAACTATATTATATTAGGCAGTAGAAATTAATGATTTCACTCCTCGTTTGGGCCAATAAACAATGGGAAATGCAAATAGGTGAAGCCAACAAAGCACAGGTGAGTTATTTTGTGTTCTTTCTTCCAGTGAATCCTACTAAATTTGTAAGTTTGCTCACTTCCAAAGAAATGAACAGTCTCTTATTTTTTATGGTAGTTTCTTCTTAATGGAGAGGGACAGAATATTAATCAAAAATCCAGAAAAAAACACACACACACACACACACATTACATAAACGTTATATAATCATTTGCATGCAGTATGTTTGTCAGTAGGTTAGGAAGTGGAGTCACAATTTTGAGACTCGATTGGAGGCACTGATTCATCTTCTCACACTTTCTTACACTTTTCACAAGTAAGAACGTCTTTTTTGCTTCTGAAGGACTTCAGGAGGAGACATTACTTGTCAAGTCATTCATTTTATCCAAGATGAGACATAGAAAAAAATCCAGCTAACAGCCATTCAGCATGAAAATGTTTGCCAGGAAAGGTCAGGTGCAAATTTAATGCAGATTGCAGTTTACTGGGCTGCAACTTTAAACTTGCAAATTCAGTGCTATTTCGAGAGCTCAGACAAAACGTTACATCAATCAGTCAGACAAATGTTTAAACTCACACAGTTTGATGGCTTGTGTTCCTCACAGTGACCATTTGGCCTCTGATACTTTAACTTGTTCTCCCCAATAAGACTGACAGTGGGTCAAGTAAAATAAATGCCAAGGCCCGTCGCACTAAATGCCAATCTATATTTGGATTTCACACAGCAAGAACTATTAACCTCTATTCATCTTCTGATTGGCTGCAGTAGTGAAGTCAAAGCTGATCAATAGAGTTTCCTTTTACCCTCCAACCAGCCTTGGCAGAAGCCTTCAATGCATTGACAAGTTCAGCTGTTCTTGTCTGCTGGCTGAGAAATCTGCAGCCATTTAATGGCCCCTAGAAACTCTCAAAGAGCCTGCAAAGAATCGTGTCTCCACAGCTTTTATTAGTCTGAGTTAGGAGGAAATAAGAAGAGGATATTGTTTGTCAAAATGAATTATTTTTCATCTGTATTTACGGTATGTTATGATTGTTTTTCAGACGTTCCAATAAAATTTTTTATTGATTTCTTATTACTGTATTCATTGGCCAGCTGTGGCCAAAGGAGGTCATTATTTACGCAGCGCATTTGTAGCCAATTTCTTTCCCCTATCGGAAGAGAAGCAATGTACAGAAAGAAAAACACTTGTTTAAAAATAATAATTAAACTACTTGCTGTCACCAAAAAAGGAAACTGACACTTATCCATCTGACTCTGAATACACAGGATGAAATCGTTTATTTCACTATATTCTTCCACATGCCGGTTGCCAAAAAGTTTTTTTAAAAAATCTAAATTTATATAATGAACATATCAAAATTCACACACTCAATCAGACAGGCTGGCTGACAGAGGCATTATCAAAAAAATCTGGGAGCTTTTCAGTTTATACTTAGTGTGACTTGAAGGTTTTATTTTGACTCATTCTTCGGACACATTTAAGTGAGAAAGCAATCCTGGTTTGAATTAAAATAGACAATTTAAAGACACCAACTACATCAGAAACTCTTTCAGTCCCATGGCTGGTTGCATGGATGTTAATTACAAACAATTTAACTGCAAATCAAAATGCAATTTAGTTGAACAGGGATGCAATTTCCAAGAGACAGGGCTTAGATTTTGTTGCTCAGGATCACCAGGCTTCTTTGACTTTGTTCGAACGGTTTTAATTTGCTCTGTCATTCTTGTTGGGTAACTGTACCTCATTTTGATAGATATTAAAGATTTCATTAATTAATTAAATTGTTTATTTGCATGTACTTTACTGCAGCGACTGTTATTCTGTTTATTTTATGAATGTTTGCAAGTGCATTGTTACAAACACGCCAGCTTTTTGTTGCTTTAATTAGGTTTCTAATGTGGTCACACATGAAAGTGTCTTAGAAGTCCTTAACTTGTCTCTCTCCTTCACTGAAACTGACAGAGTTTGTTATTATTCTTCACGGTGCTCTTCATCATGACTTGCATCAAAGATGCACTAAGACAGCAGTAAAACCTTTTCCATGGGTTACTTTAGCTCAGCAGTCGAAGCAGGAAGATGTGAGTAAAAGAGCAAGAGGCAGAGGAGTGAGGAAGAGGACAGATAAGGGGAATAAAGGAGAGAACAGGAGAGGAATGGAAAATGGAGGAGAAGATGAGAAGAATGAGAGGGATGAAGGTGAAGAGAGAGGATGGTGGGGAGTAAGGAAGATAAGCAGCAACAAAGAAAGAGGGCTTTACCTTTTGATGTGTTTTAACAGAACAACTCACAACAAGGCCAGCAAGAAATAACTAAAAAAAAAAACCAACAACAAAAAAAAAAACCGTGACAGCAGGCCACCCACATGACCACCGCTGACATTTCAATTAATACAGTCAGACACTTTTCTCCCATCATACATATTGGATTCTGCAGCTGCCAGAGATTCACAGATGTGACAGCAGCTGTGTTTCCATCTGAATACATTTATGCATACTTGGATGCATCAAATTAAAAACACTGAACAGTGAAAGCCTATTATAACTAATTCATTTACAATCTTTACTTCCTTTTGATGAAATAATTAGTGATGAAAGCACATTTGGTGAATGATGACAGAATAGCGTGAGAACGCTTGGTGTCAAATATTCGTCCATTACGAGCTTTTAGAGATGTTGCTTGTGTGCCTTGATCAGCATGTCAGGATATGCCATTTCACTTCTTTAGTACCTGCCAGTACTGCAGAAAAGGGACATTTTCATGACATGTGATCTCTTCAGACCTTGACTACTACCTACTGTATAGTACTGTGCTAAAGTCTTTCACCACCCCTCATTTCTTCATATTTTCCCAGCAAATTAGAAAGTAGTTGCAGCAATTTATTGAAACAAACATGCAAACATGAATGGAAATAAATGCATACTTGAATACAAGTTTGCATGCATTTAAGTCAAAAACAGATACAGTACAATTAAGCTTTAAAGTATGACCACCTTTGTTCTTCAACATAGCTCTCCTAGGCAAACTTTATTGTGACTTCTTTAAATAGTTTTCAGGACTTGTTCTTCAGGCTTCTTGAAGGACATTTAAAGCTCTTCTTCTTCTGTTGCCTCATTTTCTTCTGTTCTCTGTCAAGATGATCCCACACTGCTTCAATAATATTGAGGCCCTGGCTCTAGGGAGGCTGTTCCATGACTGAAGGTTTTCTATTATGTATTCCACTGCATTGGCAGTGTGTTTGGGATCATTCTCTGCAAAATGCTGAAATCCTGAAAAATAAAGCCATTGCCAGTCAGACTTTCCAAATGGCATTGCATTGTGGATCAGAATCTGATGGCTGTTCTTCGTTCATATTTCATCAGTTTTGACAAGATCCCCAGAACTACTGGCTGAAATGAAGCCCCAAACCATGACCGAGGTTCCACTATGTCTTACAGATTCAATTCAATTCACCTCATATATAGATATCTATCTATAGATATCTATAGATAGATATCTATAGATAGAGAGCGAGCACCAAATCACAACAACAGCTGCCTCAATTTACTTTATATTGTAAGGTAAAGGTAAAGATGACTGTTGTACCTCTCTTCTGACCGCCTTCATTTAAATTTGGATTCATCACTTCATAAGACCTGCTCCCACTGATTTTCAGTCCAGTTCTTGTGTAATTTGGCATATCACATAAATAGACCTGACACTTCTTTTTGTTGTTGTTGTTGTTGTCCTGTTCCAGTTCTCTGAAATATTTTAAGGACACCGCACAGCATACGAAGACATGCCAAGTTGTTGGCTAACAGCCTTTTGAGAATCACCTTGTTGGTACAAAAATACTATTTTATGCCTGTCAAATTGTGTTGACATTGATATTTTTAATAGATTTTGTTAAATAAATTAGAACAAAATTGTATTTTAGCAACAGGTTGCTAGTACCACAGTGCGTAAAGATACAATTTAAATTACATTAAATTAAATAAAATTGCTAAATTGTCTCTTATGTGTAGAAAGAAAACTGGTTTATCCTTTGAGTTGGATGCCTTCTTTATGCTTGAATGATTCATAGATCTGTGTAAAGTGAATTAACAAACAACACCTTTCCTCTTAAAATGATCAGGTACATAGATTGGACTGAAAATGTGTGAAAAATTATGTGCTGTATTAAAAATGAAAGGGTGTTACCCCAAACCTAACCAATCAATCAACACCATTGTATAATGCTGCAAGTTTTTGCCTTTTTTTTTTTTTTCAAATATACCATTTATTTTTTAAATTGAGAATTCTGGAAACATAATGGCATTGATATCGCCTACTAAATTTCTGACATCAGGGCATGCCTGGTTGGTGGTTTAACTTTGTCTTTGCTGAATCTTTTGTGAGAGTTCACATCAAAGCTCGTACATTTCTCCTCCATTCAGACTATGCATTATCAGCACAACAATAGTCTAATTCAAACAACCTAAGGGTGTCAGAGCTAAAAGTGATGCTGCACTTTGAGCACTTTGTGACAAAGTAACATCTAGACAAAGCCTGTCAGAATGACCTGCTCTGACAAATATGAAAATGTGTGGTATAAGCAAGCTGAAGGATAGACAACACACTCTTTTCTTTGTGAGACCAACAGATGAATCGACTATCAGTTTTTTTTTTCTTTCATGTTTTTGTGAATACAAGACAGAGTCGCTCACACCACTTTGGTTAATACCTGGTTATACAAACAGATGTACAACACAACACAGGTCATGAAAAATGTCAAACTATGATTGGGACCAATAGATCTCTCAAGTCTGTTGGCTAAATGTCTTTAATAACATATGACTCTACATTCACTCATAATCTGGTACAACCATATAAAATTCCTTTAGTCTTAACATGGCATTACACATTTTATTCTAGATAGTGTAAATAAAATATTTAGTCTGTTAAGTTCCATTCGACAATGTTTTTTTTTTTATGTGTTTTCTACCCTCACTATACAAGTGTAGGTGTACAGCTATAAAGCAAGCAGAGGATGCCTCCAAAAAAGGTGAAGTCCTGAGTTGGCCTTTGAAATTTTTACTGAAAGATTTACTGAAGCTGTAAAATGATGTATTTGGTGAAACTTTCAGGGAGGGTAATTACAGTTCAATTCCAAAGAGAGATCAAGCATGGTGACAAAAACCTGAATACACAAGCGTATAGGCAACCTGCTAAACCAATTACATTGTGCAAAAAGTGGAAAACTTGTATATCCAATTCATTTATGGCACATTTAGCTCAAAGCTGCGTGCCAGCACACTACTCTTTCATATTATTGCCAGTTTAGCACCATGAAACAGGTCTTAACTAGCTTCACACCTTTTCTGTTGTTGCCTCACTTATTATGTATGACTTGATCTGAAAATGAAGGACAGCTTACAACATGGTGGTAAAAAATTCACTTTACCTGGTTAAGCTGCACTAATATACTGTAGTTATATCCAATTCACATTCTAATTATACTGTTCTGAACAAATTTATTAGACCACCTGTCATTAAAACAAGAATACATATTTTAGAGATCTGTCCAAAACTTAAAAGTAAAATTTATATTGGTATTTAACAGAAAAAAAACCTAATTGAAGTCAAATTTTTATATGCAAATTTAAGTCAACACACTGGACTTCTGTGAGAAGTCAAATAATTTGTCACGGTCCTGGGTCAGTGACCCAGTGGTTTGGATTTATTTTGTTATGATTTATTATTGATTCTTCCTAGGTCAGGCTGCATGTTCATCACTTCCTGTTTTATGTTGAAGGTCTGTGTTTCTGGTGAATGTTTTCAGTTTTGTCTTCGTGTGTTGTTTGGTTAATTTGGTTCAGCTGTGTCTCCCTCCTGTGTCCGGTCCCCTCGTTATCTGTTATGTATTTAAACCCTGTGTGTTTCTTGGTTCGTTGTGGTGTCGTACCCTCATGTGTTCTCGTCCCTTCTGTGTGTTCTGTCTGCCAGCCTGCCAACCTGCCAACCGGTCTTTTGTTCGTGTGCATGTTGTTGTTTGGAGAAACAACAAATAAAGTCAGTTTAGTTCATCCGCATCTTCTCTGAGTCCTGCATTTGGGTCCACCATTCCGCCTGCCAGCAAGCAGACCATGACATAATTAAGCATAACATTCAAGCAACATAACTTATTTTTCTGTACAGGAATAGCAAACAATTGTAAATTGGCATCTTTTTAAATACTTTTTTTTAAAACAAAAAAAAAACATTTGTGCGTAACAATAATCATATTTTTATTTTAGTAATAAAAACCAAATTTTGATAAAAGAGCTTATTGGTGGATTAACCATTATGGAAACATTAATCATTTAGGGCAGCTGTGGCATAAACCTTGACCTAGGTGGTGGTCTAATAAATTTGTTAAGCACTGTAAATACACTCTCCTATAAATAATCTCTTCATTTACAGCAAAGATGGGGATTTTTTTTTTTTTTTATTTGTGTATAAAAATGCATCATTTGGCATTTAAAGGCCATCTATAGCTGAACTGCCACAGAAAGCTGCGATGGGGCCAGAAAGAAAAACAGAGCTTATCCTTGTCAGTGTGTCATCAGTTTAAGGTGATCTTTTCACAGCAGGAAGAAAATCGTATGAAATGCCAATCAATAAGTCTAAAATGCATTGACAGCACATACTGTGATTTAAAACTGATGATGGTTAATTATGCAAATATTTAAAATTACAGAAGCTTTTCACTCTAACAAAGTAAGTAAGTAAGAAAGTAAAATTTTATTTATATAGCACCTTTCAAGACAAAAGATCACAAAGTGCTTCACACAGAAATACCAAGGCATAAAACAAAAACAGACAAGGGGTTAACCAAATGCAATTCTAAAAAGATGAGTTTTTAGCTGTTTTTTAAAAGAGACTACTGGGTCCACAGATCTTAAGCTCAAAGGGTTAAGGCTAGGTTAAGGGTAAAGGCTCAAAGGTTCCACAGTCTGGGGGCCACAGTGGCAAAAGCTCTGGCTCCCTTAGTTCTCAGCCTTGTATGCTGTAAAACAAGTAGGCCCTGATCACATGACCTCAGGGACCTCCTAGGGACATAGGGCTGTAGAAGTTCAATAATGTAAGCTGGTGCTTGTCCATGAAGAGCTCTAAAAGTCAGAATCAGAATCTGAAAATGAACTCTGAATTCAATGGGGAGCCAGTGCAGCTGTTTTAGCAACGGTGTCACATGTGAGTACTTAGAAGATTTGGTCAGAAGCCTTGCTGCAGCGTTTTGAACAACCTGCAGACGTTCCAGGGAGTTTTGGCTTAGACATATAAACAGTGAATTACAATAGTCCAAATGTGATGAAATGAATGCATGTATAACAATCTCCAGTTCAGTGCGTGATACAATAGGGCTTAGTTTAGCAACGTTTCGTAAATGATAAACGCAAGACTGAACTAGAGAAGTAAATGATAAAGAAAAAACTATTCAGGTAGGGAAAAAACCAATTAACTTAATTTAGAAGAAAAAAAGCATGCAATGTTAAAGTTTTAATGTCCTCATTTTTATATTTTTTTGTAAAAAAAAAAATATAATAATAAAAATTATCAAATGATCAATGCCTTTAGAGAAATATGGGATTACACAGTTTCAGCACTTTTAAGTAAATAAAACGTGACTGGCAGTTTCACACTTCAGCATATACTGTGTATGTTTTGTGTGCTCCAGCCTGGCATTCCTCTCGGCCAGTGCAATACTGATACACAACAAATCATACCGAAATGTCAGCCCACAGTCCCTCCCCCAAACTCAGCATTTTCCAATTCTCATCCATTCACTTCACTCTGTTAAATCTGTGCAGATGATAAATTTGTGGTTGCAGTAGGCTAATTCTCACCAAACACACACACACACACACAACCTGTTTAATGTGCAGCTTGGCCGTTGATGTATTTGAGAGTTAAAAAATATGCTATCGTAATGTCTGATTACTTCATTCAAAGATGGAGCAGACAGAAGCAGAGGAAATGCGATAATTTTGTTCATGAACTGAAACTCAAACTTGAAGAAATTCAACAGACAGTGAATCTGTACATGATATTTTTGACGGTAAGTTAACCATTTATGATTTTTTTTAAGGTTGTGTGAGATTACTGGACAGTTAAAACATGTGCAGGTTGCATAGTTTGCAGTTTTGTGATAAAATTTGCAATAATGGACTAATGTAGCCTGATGGAGAGAGGCTGTGGTGTCCTTGTTCACTGTTAGGTTAAAGTAGCACTTATCAGTTTGAATTAAAGATAAAATATTCCCAAGTGTCACTTAGGAAATTCCACTTTCATGCTATAGGTAGGAATAGAAAAGCACCCATGCTAGCACGGTAGATGTAACAGTTAAATATGCAAGAGCAGTAAACTTTAGATCCAGCATTCGAACAGGTCAGGTGATCACTTAGTCTGCCTTCAATGAAAACAAGTCCGCTGGAGCTCACAATACAATCAATTTTGGAGTTATTTTTAAGGTGAGTCATTCTTTCTTTTTTCAGCACTACACTGGATTTCAAGGTTTCCTAAACGGCCAATTTCGACTTTTATCTCTGCCTATAGAGACAAAACAAGAGAGGAGGTTAATGAGCAGGGAGAAAAAAAATGAAACCACACATTTATGGCTTAAACAGGAAACCTCGCATCACATCTGGCTAGCCTCTAAACTACTCTTTCTTCTTTCCTTTCCTATTTTGACCCTGTAAGCTATCATCAAAGATGTGACAGTGATTTGGATTAAACATTTTATCTGCTTTTCTGTAAATTAAGCCCTCAGCCTATGATATCAAAATGTCTTTGGGGAGACTCTTCTGTATAGCAAAGCTCTAATTGGTTCAGCCGGCTGTTATCTGTGTACAGTAAAACAGCGTGAGTTCAGTGTGGTGCCGCTCAGAGGGAGGTGAGATTTCTATCTATCCCCTTCATTCACAGCTTAATTCAATTGGAGGGCAATTATCGACCGCCCCAAGGCTTCAAGATCCTCATTGGTTTCTGTTCCCATCAGGGAGTCTCTCAGTGTAGGATCCCCCCTGACTGCACTGGGTGATGTCTGTATCGATGTGCTGTGTGTAAGACACCAGAGGAAGCAGCAGCAAACAGGCAGGAAGGCGCTTTCAGTCACAACCTCGAAAATCAAAAGATTCTTAAGCTGGATTCATCTGACTTGTTTAACAGCATGAAGCTTTTAACAGCAAACTTTTATCCTTTTGGAATAAGAATCATCAAACATACCCATACCACAGACACCCAGAAAATAAAAATAAGCCAACTACTGGCTCAAAAAGTCAAGTAAAGAAAAAAAATACGCACAAAACCAACAAGCCTACAGTTAATTTTTTTGTTCCCATTTTGTTTTCTTCAGTGACCTAGAAATCTGAGCCATGTTTTTAGTTACCATGTTCTGGGATGGCACCTGTAACAATGAAAAACTATAAGTGATTTAATTTGGCCCATCTCCCCTCTGAGTTCAGGTTTTTGTGCATCCCTGGACTAGTTGCAGCACTGCTGCTGTTGACTCATTGCTCACGACTGCAAACAGCCACAAACGTAAACGTCTGTGTCAAACTGATCTGCCTTATCAATTTATTCCCCTCGGTCAGGCTGTCACTAAATGCAGAGTTCTACTGTGACATCCTCTGAAAGATAAAACTGAGCAAATACACTGAAGTGGCACTGGTGAATTACTTTTTGGACAAAATATTCTTAATGCAATCTTTGCACACCTCAGGTCTGACTCACACAGGCACAGAGACCAGCTGCAGACCCCATGGAAACCTATAGTTCCTAGGGACAAATGTTGG
>VVHJ01036763.1:18050-33443 GCA_015107715.1 Tylochromis polylepis | reverse complement strand
TCCAGGAGCAAAAGGAGGAAGTGCTGCCTCACTTCCTGTATTTATAGCTTCCTGCTTAATCTAAGGTCATAGAAAGGGACCAGGTGAAGGGGTGAGGGGTGAGGGGGAGCTGTTGTAATTTAATAAAGTTGGTTTTAGGATTGTGCATAAATATAGAAATGTAAAAGCTACACTTTAGGAGTGTTTTACTGCTAATAAAGAATATAGCAAAAGTTTATGATTATGGTAATGTTTAGTCTCTCCTACTGAGTGGAATATTCCAGAGGAGAATATTGTTTGGATAACTGGGGTATTTAACCAGAAGATCTCAGGTGTTCAAGAGGAGAGGATCAGGTCAGTGTAGCTGAGTGCACTTGATGTTAATTTTGGTTGGTTTAAGTTCAGTTATGTTTATTTGCACTAAGTTCATTTTGGTGTTATTGAGTTTTGATTTTTGTAAATATTTTTTGGTCCCAATGACTATCAATAAATCACCCGCTACACTGGACAGCATCTGTCTCCTGCCCTTCTTCAGCCACTTTGGTCAAGCTATCTCACAAAACATTTATTTTATTTAAGCAGCTATATATGTTCATTGGTTCACATTTACATGCTGAGAAACACAAATGTAGATATCAACCAGTTCATCAAGTTCACGCTCATTCATCTGCATTTTAGCACATTTTGGCAAAAAGGTGTCCTTAGACTTCACTTGTGTCTTGATGCTCTGTTGATATCAATTCACCTTTGCATAGTTCAAAAAGCTAATGTTTTTTAACCATGGACAAAGCAAGGATTGCTCTTCCTTGGGCTTTCTGCTAAGTGGGACTAAAGTATGCCTTCATTGTTTATTGAAAATATGCATACTCAGATCATTTGACTTGCTATAAAATAGTAATGATGGGTGTATTTTGTAATGGCTATATTCTATTCAAGTGCCCAAGTTATATAACTGTATACAGTCTACGGTTTTTTTGTTCTTATGTTTAAGCTTGGCCAAGACAAGGACCTTTCCATAGATAAGTTTATTTTGAACACAAAAGTACAACCCATGGTTGATAAAACAAACAAATAAATAAATAACACAGAATATGATAGCCTGTATATAAGCAAATCAAATCTGTGAATAAATATAATACCTATACATACATGTATCCATAGAGTCCCTCACACTTACACACAGCATTACTTACCTACAGTGCATACTACATTATCTTTATCCCTGGTTTAATAAATAATCAAATTTGTTCTTTTGCTAATTTATTTATTTTATTCAAATTTATGAATTTTACTCTCACACATACATGTATTTTCAAATATATACATATCAGCATATCTATACACCTTCACATGCGTGTATGTGCACTCCTATTATGTCGACATTTAAATACTATTTGGTACCTGCTGAAGTCTTTTGTCATCCATGTACTTTTTGAAGACTCTCTCTTTAAAATCGTTTTTAAAGCATGGAGAAAAACTACCTTTAAGAGAAAGCAAATCTCCTTAACACTGCTTCCTAATCTGTTATATATCAACACTCTTGAAAAAAAATTCAGCTGATGTGACAGTCTTTAATAAGCCTGGCCAGGATTCCAGATGTTTTGACCACTTTGAGCCAATGATTATGTATCTTTTTCCTGTGTGAGCTGCAGTTTCTCATAACTTGTGCAGCTTTGAATAGTCTCCACAATTTCAATAAACTAACTGCATTTAATTCTTTGAGCCAGAAGATGGCGCCCAGACATTATTAAAAAGGCATCCCACAACAAACAGCAGGGCCATGCTGAAGCCAGTGGATTGTCAAAGTAAATCATAATTAAAACTGTTTGGGTTATTTTTGACCAAACATCCATATATAGCAAAACAGTCTCTCTCTGTATTTCCTGCAGTCTGCAGGCTGGACATTTATGATCTTTACGATTGCACTGCAATCCCCTTAAACTCCATGCAGCAGTATCTAGTAGGTATCTAGTATCAGGTATCTAGTAGCAGGACAGCAGAAGGTAGACCACCCATCATGAGCACATTCCAGCATGCACGCACAGGATGACGTTATTAGTAATCGGAGAGCCTAGGAAACAGCAGGCCATCTTTGAAGTCTATATTCAGGATGCAGTCCTCCAGAGGTGGTCCTTTTAGTCTCTTTTGATTTTTTTTTAAATAACTGCACATTAAACCATATTATAGAATAATAATAACAATAATAATAAAATAGGTTGTATCACGAAAGTCAAACATAAAGTTAAAATGTTCAAATTGGGAGCTCTTTATTGACATTTGGTATGACAACTCCTTACACAGAAGGAAAGCATATCAATCCCTCGTATGTTTACATAGTGGTTCAAACAGAGTAACTTCCTTGATTCTTTCTTTTTGGACTCTTCCTTTTTAGGCAATGGGCCGCTGCCTTGTAGCCCCTCTTGGGAATTGTGGGAATTCCTTAGCTGGTTTGCTTGGCAGTTGGTTTTCAGTCCTCAAATATTGTTATTTCAAGATGTGAGGTTGAGGGTGAGAAGGAATTGAAAAAAAAAGAAGTGCCATGCCCAGCCACTGACCGAGCTGGATTTGTAAACAGTTCAGCATGTCAGATGTTATCTCTGATAAGGGAGAATAGTTTTCAGCCAATTACTATGGGTCACTGCAAATTGGTAAAGTGGTGTGTAGGATGTCCTTTATTTAATTCCACTGCATAAATTGAGATGTATACTCACAGAGCCTGTTATATACTAGTCATTGACAAGTAGGTTAGAAAATAGTGCCTAAAAGGGCTTAATTACCATTTCTTTACTGCTTCTTTACTTTATGGATCATTTCGGAGTGTCCTGCGGAGTATACTGTTTGTTTTGGGAAGGATTTGTAATCTGATCTCCACAGCTCCGATTTCTGGGCCAGCAGGGCCGAAAAGCCTGACTAGTTAATTCACAGCTACTGGAATCGCTCTCCCCTCTCAAACAGTAGACACATATTTCCCTTTTTAGGACATATGATGAGGATCTATTACGTAATCTAGGGAGCACTTGGATCTCTAGCAAACTCGTCAGTATGGAAGAGGACGGTCCCAATACGGAGCGGCAGGCCTAATGACCAATCAGAATCCAGGAAGCGTGTGCTCTCGTTCGTTGATTGGGAAGAAGGCGGAAACCTTTGGTTGACGTTTAGGTTGCTCGCGCTCACTCTCCGTCTGGGAGTTTTTCGCGTTCGTGTTTTCACAGGAGTACTTGTAGTCTTCATACGAGAGGGAGGACTATCCTGGGGGAAAAAAAGATCGTGCGTGGATTGTTTTAGGCTTCTGTAGAGGGAAATTAGGAGAAAACTGCCTTCGGTGGTAGAATTTTTACTTAGATAGTGCTCTAAAGTTGTCACCATGCCGGTTTTTCACACGAAGACGATAGAAAGTATTCTGGAGCCGGTGGCTCAGCAGATATCCCATCTGGTGATAATGCACGAAGAAGGTGAAGTTGATGGGAAAGGTATCCCTGATCTGACGGCGCCCGTAGCTGCTGTTCAGGCAGCCGTTAGTAACCTTGTTCGGGTGAGTAACTTTCTTCTCTGTGTAAAATCACATTGGTAAAGTTTGGCTGAGCTCGGCTGGTGTTGTAGGCTACCTGTCGCCTTCTCCCACACACCCTTTACTTTCCAATGAAGTTGGACACAACACTTCACTCAGCAGAGTGGTAATGCGGTTACCACTGTGTCTTTAATGCGTTCAATGGCAGGATTAGGGAATGCCATGAAACTTTTTTGGAGTTATTTAACACGGGGCAAAAGGGCAGTGACGCCCTTTTCCCCTTGAAGATATGCCCTGCCTCCTCCTCCTCTGTACATGACTGCCATAGCTTGACGTAGGCACTGCTGTAATGTGTGAGTCAGGTACAGGACTACAATGAATTGCTTTTTACTCTAATCACTCGGCTGCACAGAACAACTGCACCTGCAGTGATCGTCTATGAATAGTTCTGGCAAACCACATCACTGCACTGCATATCATATGCATTTGAATACCCAGCTACCAGTGCACTGCTAATGCGTGAAAACAATTATGAAAGGGACACAATAAGTAGTAAGAAGCGTGTGCATGTGTATCCAGTCCATAAGATTGCAGGTCCAGACTAGGAATCTCAGCTGTACTGTGCAAATGGGAAGTAGGTGCAATAATTTATCGAAATATGTTCAAACATTCGTGGAAATACAGTGTGTATAAAGCAAAAACACACTTTATACCATTCTAATGAGCTTTAAAATCAGTACGTGCTATGATCACCGTTATTCTTAAACACACCCTGAACTGTCTTATTCAAGCTTTCCTTATAAGTAGTCTTCATGAATAGTTTTACAGGTTTCTTCAAGGACATCCAAAACTCTTCTTTGGATGTTGGCTGCCTTTTGTTCTGTTCTCTGTCAAGATGATCCCACACTGATTTTTAATAATGTTGAGGTCTGGGCTCCGGGGAGGCCAGTCCATGACAGATAGTGTTCCATTGTGTGTTTTTCTATCCAGGTATGCTTTTAGCGCTATGGCAGTATGTTTGGGATCATTGTCATGCTGCAAAATAAAGCTGTTGCAAATTAGATGTTTCCAGATGGCACTGGATGGTGGATTAAAATCTAATGGTACTTCTCTGCCTTCATAATTCCATCAGTTTTGACAAGATCTCCAACACTGTTGGCTGAAATACAGACCCAAACCATGACAGAGCCTCCACCATGTTTCGCATATGGCTGCAGACACTCCCTGTTGTTGCCCTTTCCTGACCTCCTCTTGAAATTTTGATGATGATTTGAACCAAATATTTAATCACTTCACAAGACCTGTTACCACTGATTTTTTCAGTCCAGGTCTTGTGTAATTTGGCATACCTCAGCATTTTGTTCCTGCTTCCCTTCCTTGTAATGGCTTCTTGAAAGCCACCCTTCCACTGAGACCATTTCTGATGAGGCTTCAGTGAACAGTAGATGGATCAGCTGAAGGTCCAAATGCATCTCTCAGGTCATGTTTCGGATCTGTTTTTTCATCTAATAGTCTCTGGGAATAACATTGGTGGTGGAAAATATTATTTTATGCCTGTCAGATTATAAAGTTTAAAATAAATTCTTTGCTAAGTTGTCTGTTTTGTGGGGACACAACCTTGGTTCATCCCTTGAGTGGGTTGCCTTTCTTATGATTCATTCATTCATTCATTCATCAAATATAAAGAAATGAGGGGTGGCTTGGAAGTTTTGCACACTAATGTAAAAACTGCAACCCTTCAGTATTAAGCTGGATTTTATATTTTAAAAACTGATAATATTTGTAGTAACTGGTAAATATGACATTGTCTGTATAATATTCACATGCAAACTTCTATTTTGAGTTGTGTGTTTCATACCTTAGTCATGAGTCCCAATTTGCTGTGTGTGTCCTCATGTTACACGGAAATCACTTGTTATTGACCCCATGACCTAGAACCACACTTTTTTTTCTTCTTTTTTTTAAAATAGAACCTGTCATTATATATGTAATCTTGATGCACTATAGTGAATGTGCCTACATTATCAGATCTAGTTTGTGTCCGTTATCTTTTTCTATCCACGTGGTAATTAGCTTGTCTATGTGGCTATTAATTATGTGTTTCCAAGCTATCTTTTTAAAACATTAAATTATACACACCCCCTTCACCAGATGCAGCTGTTGCCTCAATTATATTTAGACTCAATGATGTAGTTATAATGGCATTTCTCAAAACCACATTGTAGCTATCATGGAAGCTAGTTAGGAAATGACTGTCAATTTTATCCTGACACACAAACTGAGTTTGTAACAAAGGAAGCGAGGGCCCTGTCAGATACTGTGGCTTTTATGGAAAGAAAAGCATACAGGCTAAATTGAGGCAGACATGGTTCCTGTGTGTTGTGCAGTCTGTCAGCCTGGTCGAGTCCAGAACCCCTGGCACTTGTTGGGCAATAAATTTGGACAATTACTCTGGCGTCAGGAAAGGAATGTTTCATTTAGGGAGATTGCCGACCATTGCCTCGCAGTTTATTTATTACGGTTTATGGCCTATAAGAATTTCAAGCTAGTTCATTTCATTCTGACGCTTTGTTTTTCCTCAATGCCCACTCTTAAACAACAGCTCTGTACCTCATTGTGTCCATTATTTATATGTTTACAGGCTTCCTTCCTCTGAGTGCCTTTATATACCCCTTTTCCACCCATTCCACCCATTTGCTTTGCTGTCTTTCAAGAGCAAACCTTCTGTTTTGACAGGTCTAAGAACTAAATGATACATGTTTTTAGACCGTTTTGGGTGGACTGCAGTAAATTTAGCCTCCCTTTAACCCCATGATTAGGGTGGATTTAGCACAAGAGCTCATTACCAGTCCACTTGCAACAAACCATTGAATAAACAAAGCCGAGCTAAATAAGGCTCGGTAATACATTTTAATATTTAGCTGTTTAGCGGTAAAGTCGTTCTGCCACTCAGTTGTTAAAAAAGTACAGAATGAAGCTTGTCATGTAGAAACATTTCATTTCGGCCGAGTAATTAACATGAAAACGAGGCTTGTCGTAGCACATGAAAATGTCCTGTGTATCCTCAGCTATCTTAGGATGAAATCATCCAGGCTTTCTGGACATTGTGAATTGTGATCAGATGTTTCCAACAGTGGCATGAATGGTTGCACGAGTCTGTAATTATTTCCAGTTGCTGTGGCAACATTACAACATGAACAGTGTTATGAGATCACTGAAGTTAAGGATCCGATGTAATTTCTTGTGGTCACAGTCCCATGAGTCATACATTGCAGAGCCTACATAAGTAATCAAATACACTGCGTAGCCCTTATCTTTGATTTTATCTAATGAGAAAACAGAATTTTATTGTACTGTCCGTTAGCTGTTGCTGTCTTTTCCCTGCATATTTCATTGTTTTCCTACACATGACTTTTGATCTTCTTCATTTTTGCACCTGTTTTGTACTAGTTACTTGAAGTCAGTCTGTTTGAAAATAACAAAGTAAGCATCTAATTGGAAAGTAAATCTTTACTATCTAGGGAAAAGGATGAACCCTTCTAATTGGATTTTATCTAGTCATTGTCGGGATAGGATCGTGTAAAAGAAAAGCCATTTATTTGCTTTATTGTCTGTGCTTCCCAGAAAACCATCTGTTGCACAGACATCCTCCGTCAATTAACTCTGTCCAAGATCTCCAGAGCAGAATCTTAAGTACTGTAATCAAGTTAAAAAAACTGAGATGACCTGGAAATTGGACGGAGAGCAGGTTACAAGTAATTATACCTTTTAAATTGCTTATTAAGATGATTGCACCAGGTTTCCTGACTAAAAAAGGAAGGGGGGCTTCCAGGATGCTCTTGGATGCTTCAGCCTGTCTGAAGAGATCGGGTACAAATGATTAATTTGAAAGGGCCTGACCTTATTCTTGCAAATGCATGGAGATAAAAGTGCAGCCCTGAACCGTAATTGTAAGTCTAGCACCACCACAAACTATTGTCGTATACTGTGTGTTCGTTTAACATGTATGACTAGTTATTTCTCACTGAGACAATGAGTGGGACCTCAATTAAAGATGAATGTGAGGAATGCGAAGAATTCCCAACAGGCAGGAATTTATCCCATTTTGGAGGGGGAGGTGGGATCGGGCTGATCCTTTGAATGAACAACTTTACTCCCTGACCATGTTTTCACATGTCAGGAGCTTCTTCTTTGTCCGTGATATCAAGGTTTAGTCCTGATACATATCTTTAGCTGCAGGATGTGGCTATGCTGTGGCTGACTGGTCGATTTCTAACCGAAGCAATATGTTTGTGTAATGAGAAAGATTGTTGCACAAATGAGTGTTGCAACGATGACTTCAAGAAAAGGAAATAACTTGGTTGTAAAGCTGAGAGATGAAAATTTGATGTTTGTCTCATGTCTTGCTGTCTTTTAATTTTAGCAGCCATTTTAATCTGACATAGTAAAATCATTTTTGCTGCACATATCACTGTTAAAAATGACTGATATATTTAACGATTCTCAGAGTTTTGATAATGTCTTAATGGGATAAATAGAGAGGATGCTTGTCTGTGTCAGTAGCCAGCCTTTAGGGTTGGCTGTGCAGGCCTGTTGTACCTCATTATTTTTATAGTTCCTTTTTATAGGTGTAAGGTTAAAAAAAAAAAAAAAAACTGTTTCTTCCTGTTTGCAGAGATCACATGACTTGTTGAGATGCTTCTCTGTGTAGATCACTGAGTTTTTGTTGGGATAAAGAAGCTGCTGTCTTCTGCAATATTCTGGAGGTTACAAAATATCACTCTGATTTGTGAAATGTAGTTACTGGAAGCTGGGCTCGACAGCAGTCATTGATTTGTGAGTTTTGTGAGAAATGTGGACACATACTTTTTGCTCAATCTGCGCAACACATCTGCAACACTGTTGGAAGCCTTTAACATCTTCCTGAATGTCTTCAAACTTCGAGAGAAATACAGAGGATGCAACACGAGGGTGCTTTTAGGGGAATTTTTAAATACTTAATTGTGGTGTGATCAGTATTTGAATATTTTTTTTAATAGCAATTTCAATCACCTACTTCTCTAACCCTTTAGAGATGGGAAACAAATGAGCTCATTAAGTAAACTGCTTCACAGGGCAACAAAAGAAACCCTTTCCTATTACCTGGTACTCAAGCTTCCTGCGTTTTGTCAAGGGAAACAATTTCATGCAGCTCTCCATTTGATTCTATTATCTTGGCAGCAATTTAAGAACTATGGACTCTGAAATGTTTGTATAGTCAAACAAGAACACATTACTAGTCCTCACGGTCATGCATTATCAATTCATAATGCAAATTTTGTTTATTTTTTTTGCTTTTTCTGATGAAAATTATCCAGGATGGGGGAATACGGCAGAGCGTTGAGTTGAAAAGGAAATGCAGGAAGCCAAGTCAGGAAGACCCAGCAGCTGTCAGCCCCACTCTGAACAAATGAGTGGGAAAGCAAAGGGAAACCCCTCTCCCTCAGCAGCAGGGTGTTTATGACTCCAGAACAGACCATGACAAATCATAAAGTGCACCTGTGGTGATCTTTTTCTTTTTTTTCCCCCAGCAGACAAAAATCCCAAATTTTGTTGGAATTGTTTTCTGTGCAGTTTGTGTTCCCCAAAAAGACTGCAGTCAGTATTACCAAATGTATTTTAAAACACGGATGTGACATTCAAAAATTACTTAACTGAAACTTATGAAAGAATATTGGAGCAGCAAAGATAGTAGTAGAAATATAATATGCCTCCCCAAATTAGGTGTAAACAAGGATTTGTACTTGTATGCCTCTTTTTTTTACCTTATTCGAGCACTTAGCTTTTAACCTAACATTCACAAATTCACTGCGATCGCATCTGTCCATGTTGTAATCGAATATCAGAAGCAACTTGGAGGTACAGTATTTTGCCCGAGGAAACTTCAACATTTAGCCACTTATCCGTACTCCACCTTTGAGTTACTGTTTTTCATGTTGTCAAACAAACCCAACAATTCGACCATGTTCTTCAGCACACTTCCAGCACATTCTTTTTATGAGTAGTTCTGTTGTGGACACCACTTATGTTAGTTATGATAGAGTAATGAACAGACATGAAGTTCTAGTAACCCCTTTAAGCCATCAGCTGCTACTCAAGGGTTCGTTTGCTATGTTCAACTTTCTGTTTTGTTCCTTGTGTAGTTATATTTTATAGGAGAACAGAGGCGGTAATGATTTGTGTCCTTTAACAGATTCATGGATATTTAAACTCTTGGACTCTTTCAAACTCAACAGTTAGCTTTTTTACACCAGTGTAATCTGTATTTCAAGTGAAAATTAAGATTTTTTTAATGTAAACGCGAACAAACACGTCCGTTTCCTTTACAGTCCTACATTTCACGGAAATAGTTATATCAATCAGATAGTGACAAATAGGTTTTATATGGAACTACGTCATTGGTTGGCTAAATGTGAAGTTGACACTTCCTCTCTAGCACTTAAAAGCTATTTGTTATATCTGTTCTTTTAGCTGACCTTGTTCTGTGGAAATGGACACTTGCAACATGCTTTTTATTGACTCACTCTTCTTTTTAAGATAAGGACAATGAGGATGAAAGCTGTTCCCCAGTAAGGCTGTGAGCTGCATCGTTCCTGCAATGTGAAAAAAGTAGTTGTGATACATTTCTCTGGCCACAGAGCCCGTTTTTGCCTCTGCTAAGCAGAACAATTGATTTGTGACTTTCAAGCAGATGATAGGATTTGGACACACCATGCGTAGCTATTTACTGATCCAAGTAAGAACAAACAAACAAACATGTTCGACAACGCTTGGAAGATGCGTGATAAAGCCTTCAGCACAATCTTTCTGCTGCCCCTCTGAGTCGTTATTAGTCAAAAGCCGTTTGATATGTTAAAAAGCAGCACTTCCTGGTTTGAGACTATTGATCAAAGGTAACTAATGGAGTGCTTTGGCATCAGATTGCAGTTCAGAGTCACTTACTGTGGAAATCGGCGTCTTTCTCTCCGAGAAATAAAAGCGTAGTCGTTTATTTTCTTATATGGTGTTAAGGGTTAGTGGTAGCACTGCTTGTAGGAATTTTGCCATCATAGATCTTTGTGGTCCCCATGACTAACGCAGTATTGTGTTAAAACTGCCCAACATGAGAAAGGCAGGCTGTGTCTTGGCAGTCTGGAGGCTTTCAGAGCCGCCTTTCTTCTCGAGGAAGAGTGATGGGCTCCTGTCAACAATGCAGAGTCTGTGCTAAAGGAGCAGCCACTTTATCAAGCTACTTCACAACACAGGAGTGCCAGTGTTTCCACTGTAGACTCAAATGGGAGCCACAGCTAAAAGTGTGGTAATGGCAGCTTGGAAGAAGATGACACTAAATCTGTGGAAAGCTTTAGAAAGATGTTGGGAGGGAACAGCTGTGCTTCTTTAAAGTGTTTTGCTAGAATCTATTCAAGAAATGGAGGATTTTTATTGTGGTTTGGGTTGGCAGTCATAGCTTTAATTACTAATTACTGGTGAGCGGACATCCTCATGTCATCTTTCCCCCAAGTCTTACTATCAATAATTAAATGGGGGAAAGAAATACCATAAAATTGAGGGGTCTCGGTTCAGGATTATTCTTTATTTTTAGTTTGATTTGTTATGAATTAAATATCCTTGCATTTCGACTGTTGTTGCTGTCAGACAAGACTTGTAATTACAAGCCATTCTTGGCTTTGGTAACTAGAGAGGGACATTATCTTCTATTGTTTTACAGAGGAAACTATTAATCTCTTAGGCCAAAAAAAGAAAACTCCAGGAGACAAATCAAGAGATAAATAATCACAAGTTGTAGCCCCAATATCAAACTGGGGCTTTGCTGCCGTTACAGGAATGTGGTCCAAAATCCCGACAGAGGCTCAAAATAGTAAAAGAGGCCAGGCATCACAAACTGCTCGACAACAAGCGCTGCAAACTTTGGTCACAGTTCTATTTTTAAATCAAATTGTTTGGATCGCTGGTGCAAAACAATTTTTGAACTTCACACAACAGGAAGAGGCACGACAAGGGAGGAAGGAAAGGAAGACAGTGACGAGCTGTTGAAAACAGTGTCAAGAACTTTAAATTTGCTCAGTTTCAGAGACTCCTGTGCAACGCTTTGGGGTCAATATGACTCGGCTCTTGTTAAATGAATGTTCAGTTTCAGATCATGTCTAAACTTGACTTCAGCCTCAATAAATAGTAGTGTTGTTTAACAGTTCTGTGAAGAGCGTACACAATCACCCTTACCTTGGAAAGTTGTTCACGAGCTGCTAGAGTCTCCTTGACATAATAGATTTATTTACCTGACCCACCTAACAAATACTTGAAGTACACTGATTTATGGAGTGCAAGGTAATCCATACATAGTAGACCCTATATACAAATAATTGCAGGTGGCTGTTGATAAAAGACCATCAGCATTGCTATGCTTTGTAGCTGTTAGTGCTGATTGGCAAATAACTTAATCAAGCAGCTGCTGAAACCACAAGGAGGGTACATTCTTGGCCAGTTTCATTCTAGTTTACTGCATCTGTGCAAAATGCTTTTGCAGGTGGATCAGTAGAAGTATGACAAAGCTTTAAAGCGAGATAAGACTGGAAAAAGGAAATGAACTTGGATGCATTGAGTAAGTAGTTTAAATACTAAAAATATCCCAACATCAGTTGTTGCTGGCTTTTTTTTTCCAGGGCCTCTTTGGCGGAATGTCAGGGTGGTGTATGCTCCCTGGCACTCCAGCCTCCCCGGCTGAGCTTTAGTTTTGGTTTGGCACAACCTTTGCCCCTAATTTATAACCCCACAGTTACTCAGAGGCCCTCAGGTCCAGTGAACACAGAGCGAGGAGATGCATGTGTGCTCTGCTCCATTACTGCCTCCATGTCAACCATCTGGAATGGCTCTTCTAGTGGCTGTATACAGACACACTGACAAGCTCACTGGGATTACTTACTATAGCATCAGGAATGCATGTTGAATAAGAAAAGTAAAAGCAGAATTCACTGTTTTACAGGAACTTCCAAGAGATTAAAAAACACTTTGAAAATTGTGCCAGGATTTGGATTTATTATTTCCCATGCCCTAATTAGACATCTCTAAATGGTTTTGTCTTGTATCCCGTCCAAAATTCAGATATATTTCGGCAAATGTAACTGCAGAGCTTAGTTGGTGTATAATTTAATCAACTGTTTTAACTTTTTGATTCCTGGTGTGTTGCCTAGTGGGTACAAAAGAGTTTGGCACGTTGAAACATGTTGGAAATGCTTTGTAGGACTAAATTGTGTGTGTGACAGTGTGATTTCCTGACTGTCACACATAATCTAGCACTCTACAACACTTTTAATATTCGGCTGATATGTAATGCAATATGAATGTAAAAGGAAAGGTTTGTGCAGCAGCGCAGCCCATTTAACCTGGTCAGTATGATCTGTAAGGATGAATGCATATGATCTCTCACCCATGGCAGCTCAACGTGGGTGAGTTGTGCCTCCCCGCAGAGCTGAGGTCATGGTTGGGGGAGGTGAGTCATTTTGGCATTGGATGGAGAGGAGGCGTTCAGCTGCTTTGCACATTATAACTGTACCGAGGCCTGGCATCCCCAGAGCAGCTGCCTTGTTGAAATAATGCTTTGCTACACAACTAACAGGATATCATTCTGAAAAACTGCCTGATTAAAAGCAAAACTCTCTAAGGAGGAAAGTTGTGGTTACAAAGTTTTTACTCCTTCATATGACATTCTGTTGATGTATGTACTGTGGTCACACTGCATAAAAGCTTTGGAATAAATTTAACTTTGAACATTACTGAGCCGAGACAACTGTGTCCACCCTGTTAAAACTTTGTACAGGAGCTTTAAGCTTTGACTCACAGAAATCCTCATGACTGATGAACTAGTCAGAGTTGAAGCTTGGGTGTTGGGTGTGTCTTGTGTCTGCTGTGTTATTACTGGTGCTATCTTTACCAGTTTGTAAGTATAATGGCTAACTGGCTTCTCATTTACAGAGGGAGAATACATAGCACCTTCTGGTTAAATGGGAAATTATTATTGTTATTATTATTATTATTTTTTTATTCTCACAGTGGGCTTAGGGACCATTATATCATAAAATATCTGCTTAGATACTCTGCTTCAAACGGGTTTTCCACAACTGGAAACATTTCGGTTCATGAGGGAGCAGCATGGATAGTGAACACGCCCACTCACTTGTGCTAAATGTACTGGACTGCGCTATTCACACTTTGGCGCAATCTGACAGGAGCTGTCAGGTTAAAGACTGGCTGATGACCTGTAAGGCCCAGAAAGGTTTGTGGCTGCAGTGCATGTGTCACAGTGGCTTTTAATGCCATTTGGTGATATCACTGGCCAATATTTATCCATTAAGTTAGATTACTTTTCCACAGGCTAAAAGCTCAGAAATATTATGGTGAAGAGGTGAAAGACTTTCTATAAATAATAAGACTTGTGAACAAAGTGGGTACATAAATAACAAAAGCAAGATAAGAGTATATGTATCACCTATTAGTCAAGTAAACCAATTTGCCTTTTGTTGTAACTAAGTGGTTTGCAGTATCCGTGTTATTATTTATGGTTATTATCTAGGTTATTATTCATGAATTGCCTTAATTTGAGAAGATAGTAGATGTGATGGAAGCAGAGAACCCCATGGACACAGTGCAGTGGGATTACCGCACTTTGACTTCACTTTTCCTAAATCTGTCTCTCATGAAAACTGAGACATGTGCCACTACACTGAGCTCACCAAGGCAGATGAATATATTTCCTGTATTATTTATTTGCCACAGAGTACCTGACAAATAAAACATTTGCAGAGGAGAAAGTCTGCATGCATTATTTAATAGGTAATCTAGGCTTGTGCACCTCTTTTCCCAACATGCACATGTACACATGTGCTCTCTGTCCCTGCCCACACTTATAGTCTCTATGCAAGCGGTGTAAAGATCAATTGTGGGGCATAGAGCCACAGCAGGTGGGCCAGTGATGACGAGGTGTAAAATATGGAGTGAAATTAAGTTGATTGCAAGAAAAACAATCAAATAATACTTTGCTGATGTTATTGTGCTGACCTTTAATATCACTAAAACCCAGATGGATCCATTGTATTGTCAACAGCCGATCAATTAGTGAAAAATTGTTGGGATCTTTTCTCAGTTTCTGAAGTTGGACATGCCAGAAAATGTTTATGAACCACTGTACAGATAACAGTATGATCCCAAACACTTCTCATCACGGTCAGCTTGGTGCGCTATTACACACACTGTGTGTGTGTTTACTTTAAATGTCATGTTTCTTTACATTGTGTGTGTTTAATGTTTACTCATTTGTGCATTTGTGTTTTCCAGGTGGGAAAGGAGACTGTACAAACAACAGAAGACCAGCTCATGAAAAGGGACATGCCACCAGCTTTTATCAAGTAAGTAAATGCCTCAAATTCATGCAGTGACAATCATCTCAAATTCTTGGATTAAATGTCTCTTTCAGTATGTGGAACCCATCAGCTTCCCTTTGGATCTCTTTCTCTCTTTATCTGTTGCAGTAATGGCCGGTTGTGCCCAGGCAAAGGTCAGACATGGCATGTTAAGTGCCTCAGTCTTGCCATGGTATAACAAAAATACTTTTTAGATCTGGGAGGAGTTCCTTTACCCTTTAAGAAGTGGGGCATCATGAGAGTCGCTGGCTGCTGCTTTTTGTTTACAGAAAAAATGTATATATTGAAATAGAAAAGAGATGTCCCCATTTATTCAGTGTATTTGTTCCCCTGGCTTGCTTGACATTGCTTAAGTCATTAGTTTGTGCTTATCTGCTGTCTGTCTCTATCACAGTTTTTGACTGATCCTTATTACATGAGAAACTGCAGTCAGGGAGGGGGGAAAGGCCGTCC
>VVHJ01036763.1:5234-15639 GCA_015107715.1 Tylochromis polylepis | reverse complement strand
AAAAAAAAAAAAAAAAATAAAAAAAAAAAAAAAAAGCATATACAAAAGAGGAAATGAAACAAAGTTATGTTTACACTGCAGTTACTATATGTTATGGCTAGCTACATGCTAAAGCTTCCATCTGTCTTTGCTTTATGCGGTTTCTACTTTTAATGTCACTTGGCTTTTAAAAGGCTTTGTACTATAAGCATGAATCGTGTTAAGCATTTTTCTACAGGCTCTTGAAATGGATCATCTTCTTTCCACAGAGTGGAGAATGCGTGCACCAAACTGGTACAGGCTGCATCCATGCTGAAAGCTGATCCATACTCTGTTCCTGCTCGGGATTACCTGATCGATGGCTCTCGGGGCATCCTGTCTGGGACCTCTGACCTGCTCCTCACCTTTGATGAGGCTGAGGTATTCATTCATTCATTTCATTCTACATGGAAAACCTGTTAACCAAAATATATCTGCTGGAGGTCAGAACATCAGTTTTGTTACGGCAACAAAATACTGATGACGTGACGCTGCTAGATATCAGTTTTACAGCACCAGATTCATCTCGTACTTTTGATGGTGGTTTAGTGACCTTCTATTCCCATTCTTGTGCTCAGCGGATGATTTGGAAGAGCTTCACTGACTTAATTATTGACTATTTAGACGTTCAGAGGATTGCTGTCACAGGCTTCTCTGCTATAAGGATAGTATCTATTCTGGCCTTCCTCTTGGGGTACTGTAGGCAGAGACATAGATAAATATGCTGCATGTGTACAGAAACACTTCCTATATCTCAAATCAGATGGGCATGACAGATGATATTCCCATCTATCGTTTCCTCTCAGGGACAGAGTGAAATGAAAAAAGTTGCAGGTCAGCACTCTGGATGCAGACATCAGGCATCCCAGTCCTGTCTGCAGCAGTCAGCAGGAGTCATCCGTCAGCACTGCAATCATGTTTTCCAGTAGAGCTCAGGGATCACCCTGCATAGTGTAGTGGTGACTCCAGCAGTTCACATAAAGCTGGAGTGAAGCAGGACAAAGAAGTTGGAATGTCAGTTGGCCGTGTTATCAGAGTGTAATTAGAGGGAATGTGAAAGGGGTGTGTGTATGGGTGTTTGCATAATCACTTGTTTTGTTTGTCTTTGAATTAGATTAAGTAGTTGTTCTTTTTCTTTTCTTTTTTTTTTCTTTTTTTACTGTTCTCATAGGTTCGCAAAATAATCCGTGTGTGCAGAGGCATCCTGGAATATTTGGCTGTGGCAGAGGTGGTGGAGTCTATGGAGGACCTGATCACATATACAAAGAACCTGGGACCAGGTTGGTCTTCCAGTACAAGCTTACTTAGCTGAAGTCTTAACTAGACAGTGTCTAAAAAAAAAATAATTTTGCTGTGTTAGTTGACAGATTCAGAAGTTCATAGGTTGTTTTTGCTGTGTAATCATTCTTGTGTACGTGTCAGTTGTGATACCAGTGCAAAACTGTTTTTTTCCCCCCCTCTGTTTTGTTGCCTTTTTCCAGGTATGACGAAGATGGCAAAGATGATAGATGAGCGGCAGCAGGAGCTCACACATCAGGAGCATCGCGTAATGCTCGTCAACTCTATGAACACGGTCAAAGAACTGCTGCCCATCCTCATTTCAGGTACTCCTGCTCTCTATAAATGTTACACAATTCAGTGTGTCCTTAAAAGGGAAGGGATTTTTATTTGAATTATCCAATTTCTTATTGCAAGTTCCGTTTTGTATTTAAGGCATCAAAATTTATGTGACAACCAAGACCTCTAGAAGCCACGGTGTGGAGGAGGCCTTGAAGAATCGTAACTTCACTTTTGAGAAGATGAGTGCTGAGATAAACGAGATCATCCGAGTGCTGCAGCTGACTTCCTGGGACGAGGATGCTTGGGCAAACAAGGTTCGTACACTATAATGAGCATGAAACTCACAGAGTCACTTTTACACAGTAAATATACACGAGGAGCTACAGTCTGTGTGGCTGTTTGAGCTGCTCGGTGTTTAAACCTGGTCTTTTTGTGTGCTTTGGGAAAACAAAGACAGCCCCAATATTGCTTCCATCTACTCCTAGAAGATCAGCATTGAGCTGCAGACTGGAAAGTTCATAAAGTGATGGTAACTCTCAGCTGGTGCATTTCCCCCCCCCTTTGGTAACAAGTGCTTTGTTTCATCAGGATGACATTGTATCAGTTTTGGCAGGTGTGAATGAGGTTTTTTCATTACAATTAGAAACAAAGTACACATGCTTTAACTTCTCCCCTCTTTCTTGTATAGTTGGTTAATGTGTTAGGTTCTTTTATGTTTTTCAGCTCTGCATGTGCAGCTGCTTTCCTATCCCGGGGTCTCTCTAAAATCTCCTTCCTGTGTCACTTCTGTCTATTTTTTTGTTGTTGTTCTCAGTCAGTATGTCTAGTTGAACATTTGAATTTATGTCCCTCTTCCTTTCTTTTTACCATTTCTTTCTCCCTTCACTCCCTGTAGAAGGTAAGGTTTGCCTGTGTCGCCCTTTGGTTGTACAGCAGCATGCTTATGAGAGATGAGTGTGAATTATTATTTATTTTTTTTTGTGCTTTGTGTAGTGCCTTTGTGTGCTTTTCAGTAGTGAGACTGTTAGGAGGTTAAATTTACTATTAATTAATAAATTCATTTACCATTATCTACCATGGACTGGAGTTTTATTGATGAAGAGTAAAGCAGGTTGAATTGCGGAAATGTCTGCCTTTTTTTGGATTTTGTTTGACTTGTAGTAAGACTTTGCATCAACATCTGTGTGTCCCCCTCCTCTGTCCTTTAAACCTCGCTACAGCCTCGTCTTCAGCTGCTTGGGTTATTGATTGACCTGACTCATGCAGTATTGATTTTGGCATCATTAGGGAGGACTCTGAGTGTTCATCTCTTCTTGCCATGAACATCAGGTTTCTCCTGATGGAGGAGAGCACATAGAAAATCTGATATGGATTTTGTTTTATGAATCGCTATTTGTTTGTTTAATCCAACATACATAACCAAATTTTCTCAATGTTTTTTTTATTTCCATGAACATTAAATATGCATTGTCATTTAACATCATCCCCATAATCAATGCCATTAATCATACCCCATCTAATTTCTAAATATAAGCTTAAATGAATGCATGTTTGCAAAGGATATTTCTTTCACTTTACTTCACTGGCTTTTTGTACTCGTACATAAGCACAGACACAGACACACACATAGTCAGTTAATGCCAAAGCAGCTGCATGCTGAGCATATTTGAACAATAAAGTAATACACCCACACATCTCCGGTACATCACATCACTTCACACCTTTTTGCTCTTGTAGTCTACCTGTTTTTTTCTCCTTGCATTTTTAGTCAAGTTGAACCACATGCATGGTTTTCACCTAGTTGGTTTTGTCTAGGTGTTTTTTGTTTTTTTGTTTGTTTTTTTTAATCGTGGAGGTTGGTTTTGCTTATGTGGTTTGATTTGCTTTGAAACTCTTTACTGAACTCTGTAGTCAATCTTCATACGGCAGGATATTTTATCCTGAAAAACAAGTTAACTCAAACACTCATCTGATCTGGTCTCACGCTTGGCTCAAGCTCCTGCAGGACTCTGCTTTGATTTGCAGACTTCTGCAAAGACGAGGCTCATTGTTGAGTCAGTTGCTGTTGAATAGATTGTTGTATTTCCATCCACTCGGACGGAGATACAATGGAAAATCTCTCGGCTTCATAAAAACACACACCCTTTGTTGACAAAGGGAAAGAATAATGGAAACGGCATGTTTTACGTGGCTGTGCCTGACACATTTTAACGATGCTGCATGTGGATTATGCCAGATGTTTATTTAACTCAAATAACTAACAGTTGATCATGACAGTGACAGGGCCTGGAGATTTTCCCTGAAGTCACTGACTCGGTGAGAACTCCAGGCTTCAAGATCACTTGATTTTTAAACTGAAATAAAACTTATGTGAAGTTACATTTAGTTGCCTTGACATAGCTGCTTTTGTAGAAACTGAATTAAACTGAATTTAATTTGATTCACATAAACATTAGTTTTTATAGAAAAATAGATTTACTGTTAAAATAAAGTGACTCTAGATACTTTTCAATGTTTTGCATGGAGATTCTGTAATAAGAGTAAAATCATTAATGAACTCCTCGTGTAGATTTAATGCCTGAGACAGCCATGACCAAATGAATTATGTTTTCTGGTTATCCAGCTGTTCGGTCTGTTCTTCTGAAAGCGATATGTCGGCACCGCATTGAGAACTGGAGACTCAGGAGAAGCTGATTATGTTTTGGTCGTAACTGGATCTCATATGTTGACATAATGTCTTTCACACAATTATTCATACACCAAAAGTACAAAATTCCACAAAGTATCTATAGAATAAAATAAAATGATGTCGTTTCGTATGCTAAAGGTCAAAGGTTAAGCATGTTATTCTGCAAAAACAGGATAATTGTTTTCTGTTATTCACCTTCATAACCCAGGAACTGAAGGGAGGATTGCGATCATATTTTACACTTGGTTGGTTACTGACTTGGTGACACTGATCTTGCAAAGATGCCTTGAAACTATGATGATTTGTGATGCTGGGTTGAATATGTGTGTGTTTGTGTGTATCATTCATCTATCAAAATGTGTAGTTTCTTTGTAGCAGCATCCATATTTGTTGCTCTGACTTTTTTCTTTTTTTTTTTGCATATTAATATATTCCTTTCTTTCAAACCTCAAAGGATACGGAGGCTATGAAAAGGGCTCTTGGGCTCATCGATTCAAAGATGGCTCAGGCTAAGAACTGGCTGAGGGATCCAAATGCTCAACCAGGTAATAATCCTCAGTTTCCTCTACGTTAATCCCCCCGTTCTGTAGCTAATCACATCCTTATCCTCATGCATGGTCTAAGTGAATTTAGAGACCTAATTGGTATTTCTGAGTTAATTTATTTTTGTTTTTCCTTTTTCTAGGGGACGCAGGTGAACAGGCCATCCGACAGATCCTTGATGAGGCTGGAAAAGTTGGTGAACTTTGTGCAGGGAAGGAGCGCAGAGACATAGTGGGTACAGCGAAGACCCTGAGTCAGATGACAGACCAGGTGTCTGAGATGAGAGCCAGGTAAAGTGCACATTAACAACACTGCTTTGCATTTTTGTGTTGGAGCTGTGGCAAAATAATTGTCCTCCTGTTGTGCACCTTTCTTCAAATAGTCTTGATTTCTGCTATTGTACATTTCATGCGTTGATTGGGTACTTTAGCAATGTGCTCCTTTGATACAGTTGTTTCATTTTCAGTCCTCTAAGGATAAAGGTTGTAATGCAGTAAGCATATTAAAGGGGATTATAGTGCACAGAAGTGGAAGTGATATCCACCTGATAAGAAATGTTATTGTCACCAGAGACCCTGAGTCACACTAGATTAAAAGCAGCTGTCTGGTATTATTCCATAATCCACTTTAACCCCTGGTGCTGTTATCTCTACAAAAACTGAGAGATGAGTCTATAAATCAGGCATTAAAACATTAAGTGGGGAAGTTTTACTTAACCAAGTGGGCCATATGGATTAAGCTCTGCAGTAAAAGAAAAAACAACAAAAAAACAGGCAGATCAAAAGAAGTATACATGTGCACTTAATGGTATCTGTGTGTTTTCTTTGTCCACCCCAGAGGTCAGGGAACATCCCCGGTTGCCATGCAGAAGGCACAGCAGGTTTCCCAAGGTCTCGACGTGCTCACGGGCAAGGTGGAAAATGCTGCTCGGAAACTGGAGGCTATGACCAACTCCAAGCAGGCCATCGCCAAAAGGATCGATGCTGCGCAAGTGAGTCATTAGCTCAGACTGTTCATTGCAAGCATTTGATGGTTTTGATTATTTTGTGTGCATGTGTTTTCCTGGTGCAGAATTGGCTTGCAGACCCTAACGGTGGCCCAGAGGGAGAGGAGAATGTCAAGGCGCTGCTCACGGAGGCCAGAAAGATTGCTGACATGTGCGAGGACCCCAAAGAAAGAGATGACATCATGCGCTCTGTTGGAGAGATCGCTGCAATGACTGCCAAACTGTCTGATCTCAGAAGACAGTAAGTTAAAGACCGCCTGAAAAAATGTGACAGCTTTATGCTGGTTTTGTTTTTCCACACTTGAAGTGTAAGATTGATGGCCCTGTGTCTCCTAATCCAACTGGTGTGCTTTCACACTTTACTACAGTTGTTCAGATGCTTTTTTCACCCCTTGAATCATTTGCTACTGTCATCATCATCAAATCTCCGCTGTTTACTTTTTGTTGCAAGGAAACGGCATTGGTGTTTCTTTTTATGTATGCAGGAAAAAATGAAAAATCTGTACAGTCACAGTTGTCAGCTACCAATTTCATACTATAATTTGACAGTTTGGAGCTGTTCATATTCAGCATTGTACATATGGATGGATGGGCTGCACCTGGGATTGTTTTAAATAAAATGTTCTCATTTGACCATATTTGTACGTGAACTCCAGATTTAATAGCAATACAGACCTCATTCCAGCCATAACTTCGTGATAAATTAGGTTGATGTTTTTAATTCCTTCTAGGGGCAAAGGTGACACGCCTGAAGCCAGAGCTTTGGCTAAGCAAATCGCAACAGCTCTGCAGAACCTGCAGTCCAAAACCAACAAGGCTGTGGCCAACAGCAGGCCTGCAAAGGCAGCTGTTCACTTGGAAGGAAAAATTGAGCAGGCACAGCGCTGGATTGACAATCCCACCGTGGATGACAGCGGTGTGGGTGAGTCTGGCTTGCATCCTCCCCAAACTTCCTTGTGTCTGTCTATCTCTTACACACTTTACATCACTCCCCTGCTCCCGTGGCTTAATTACAGACTATACAAATTATACATGTACTCGACGTTCCACTGTTGTCTTATTCCCTGGTTTTGGCCCGTCTCCAAAACCCGGGAAAAACCTGGACAACTTACGTGGTTTAGAACAAAGTTGGAGGGTGCCTGTTCTACAAATAACTACAGTAGTTCTCCGAGAAAAAGCAAACCAGAAATATTACAGAAAGAGACACTGATCAGATTTCTTTAGCAGCTGGGCTGTTTTCGCAGCTAGTTGCGTGAGATGACAAAGTTCAATGCTGCGATGAGCAGATATTCCACTTACCTAGTGCTGAAACTGGAAGTGAAATATTTGGTTTACCGCTTTTGTTATTCATCTAAAAAAATGTGAAAAGCACATTTGTCCCAGCTTTTCAAATGTGGCGACTTGCTTTTCTTCTTTCATTGTAAAATGAATCTTCCAACTCTTTGCCAAACCAAACCATCTACTGGAACACATTTCTTTGTGTATTAGGATGGCCTTTTTTGACATTTTCAGGACATTTTTGATGTAAAATAGAAAAAGCATCCAAAATTAACCCAAAGTGAATCTCATTATGTAATAAAGTATATGAGGGACTGGTTTTTATCTACATAGCCAAAGCTATACATTTTTAACTGCCTTTGCAGCTGTCAATTTTGTTGTCTGTAGATGCACTATTAAATTAAACTAGAGCTTATGGACTTATAATAAGGAATTGTTAACAACCGTTTACGCAGAAATAACTTTTCTAAGCTAAACTAAATTAGATATGTTGTTATTTGTATGTATTTTTTCGTTTTTAGGCCAGGCAGCCATCCGTGGCCTAGTTGCAGAGGGCCACAGGCTTGCCAATGCCCTGCCGGGCCCATACAGGCAGGAGCTGCTGGGCAAGTGTGAGCAGGTAGAGCAGCTCATGGCCCAGCTCGCTGACCTGGCTGCCCGCGGTGAAGGGGAATCCCCTCAGGCACGTGCTGTGGCTCAACAGCTCCAAGCAGCCCTGAAGGTAAGACAGCTCACACTGTTCAGTCATTCTCACCCAGATCTGTAGCTTCTCTGACAGGATTCACTCAGGAATGCAAGCAAACAACCCCCTCTGCTGGTTACCAGGGGTGGAGGAAATACAAAACTACAGTTTTGGGGTTTTCTACATTCAAATTTTCTACATTAAATTCAGTAATGACGTGATACAGATTCTGAAAACAACCCAAAAAACTAATGCCCTAAAAAGCTTTTTATATTTCCCTAAAGCTTACTTAAATATAAACTTGAAGAAAAGACAGCGTAATATAGTATTGATTATAATAACCATGTGTTGTAGCCCTGATCATATTCTAATATGCACTTCATGCAGCTGTTGAAGCTAAATAAGAACACATGTGTATCTGTAATCTCAACAAAACTCCGTGTGAGTGCTGGCTGGTTGTAACATTTGTCTGACCTCATCTCAGGATCTGAAAGGAAAGATGCAAGAAGCGATGACTCAGGAGGTGTCGGACATCTTCAGTGACACAACTACGCCCATCAAGTTACTGGCCGTGGCCGCTACCGCCCCACTGGACGCCCCCAACAGAGATGAGGTCAGCGGCACAGTCGCTCTACTCCTCACTATGATCTCACTGCAGTGATTCTCCTTCAGTTGTATTATATTTATTGGCAGGGTGTTCTGTTGTTTCCAGAAACCATTTTGGATAATTGTTTTTATTTGATCATGTGTAGGTCTTTGACGAAAGAGCTGCCAACTTTGAGAATCACGCCAATAAGCTTGGCACCACAGCAGAGAAGGCTGCTGCTGTTGGCACCGCTAACAAGAGCACAGTGGAGGGAATCCAGGCTGCCGTCAAGTCGACAAGAGACTTGACACCACAAGTATGTTATGGTTGAGTGTTTGTGTTTGTGTCTGCCCTCCACTCCGCCGTGAGCCACAGAGCTTAAGTGTTTCTAACCACTTGAACAGAGTCTTTAGCAGTTGTAAGTAGACTTGCAATTAATGGCTCCCCCCCCTTCCTGTTAGGTGGTGTCTGCTGCTCGCATTTTGCTGAGAAACCCTGGCAACCAAGCAGCATATGAACATTTTGAAACCATGAAGAACCAGTGGATTGACAATGTAGAAAAAATGACAGGTAAGGTGCCGTAAAGATCCCGAAAATGGCTGGAACATCATTTCATACCTCCTGGTAAACTCCCTGTCGTTCCCCGTGGATGTTTAGGTTTGGTGGACGAGGCCATCGACACCAAATCTCTGCTCGATGCCTCAGAGGACGCCATAAAGAAGGACCTGGATAAGTGCCGTGTGGCGATGGCCAATCACCAGCCTCAGATGCTGGTCGCAGGTGCTACCAGTATCGCCCGCAGAGCCAACCGCATCCTCCTGGTAGCTAAACGAGAGGTAGAAAATTCTGAGGATCCTAAATTCAGGGAGGTGGTGAAGGCTGCATCTGATGAACTGAGCCAGACAATTTCTCCTATGGTGATGAATGCTAAGGGTGTGGCTGGAAATATCCAGGATCCAAGTAAGTTTATGTTGCTCACAGGTTTTGTCTTATGTTCATATGGCACCGTTTGGTTAATAGTGATGTTTTTTGTTTTAATTGCCAGGTCTTCAGAAGGGCTTTTTGGACTCGGGTTATAAGATCCTTGGTGCTGTGGCAAAAGTCAGGGAGGCTTTCCAGCCTCAAGAACCAGACTTCCCTCCACCTCCTCCTGAACTGGATCAGCTTAATGTAAGTTTTCATATAAGCACAACTTTAGATTTGGAAAATAAATTAAAGCTCCTCTGATTGTCCACAATGATTTGTGCACTTTAACCGCCTAACCATGATTGCTTTACCATTTCCTTCTAGCTTAACGATGAGGCAGCACCTCCCAAGCCTCCTCTCCCAGAAGGTGAGGTTCCTCCCCCCAGGCCTCCTCCCCCAGAGGAGAAAGATGAGGAGTTCCCTGAGCAGAAGGCTGGTGACATGGTTAATGAGCCCATGATGGTGGCTGCGAGGCAGCTTCACGATGAAGCCCGCAAATGGTCAAGCAAAGTAGGTCAACTTTATAAACCCAGCAGATGTGAAGATACCAGAAGTTTGCTGATCCCTTTTACATTTAGGAAAATAAGAGCCAAACATGAGTCCAAGCACACTTTGGTGTTGTGAAAATCATTTCTAATAACTTCTATTGACTTTACTTTGATTCATTTGTTACGAGCGTCCTTGAGGTGACCTTGGTACTAAAGATCTTTCTTTGAAACACTAAAAGCAGATTTCCCTGCCAGTTTGACATACCAGCTTATCAGTAATTTACCACAGGTGATAAGATATGTGGTTTTCACATTGATTATGTTCTCGCTGTGCCTTGTAGGGAAATGACATCATTGGCGCTGCCAAACGAATGGCCCTTCTCATGGCAGAGATGTCACGTCTGGTGCGTGGAGGCAGCGGAAACAAACGTGCGCTCATCCAGTGTGCCAAAGACATCGCTAAGGCTTCTGATGAAGTCACACGGCTGGCTAAGGAGGTGGCCAAGCAGTGCACTGACAAACGTATCCGGACCAACCTGCTGCAGGTCAGTTCAAGTCGTCTTCATCATGTGGTTCAACCTTCACCCCC
>VVHJ01036760.1:0-13508 GCA_015107715.1 Tylochromis polylepis | reverse complement strand
TGCCCCCTCCTTCACAGCCTCTCCATCTCTAACTCATTCCCCTGTGTCGTAGGAGATACAGGCTGTAATAAAAAGACGTTTATTGGACGATTTTCTGGGGGCCCGTTGGTTATTAACATGTAAATTAAATCATCACAGCTGTTCCATTTTCAATCAGATGGAGTTTGAGGGAGGCGGGGCGCAGATGAGGACCCCGTTGCACTGATTTTATTACGCACACCTTCATTAGGAGCCCTGCAGCCGCGATCACCACCACCACAACAATCAACCTCCTGACACACACACACATACAAACAAGCAGAGAGGCAGGCGCTCACACACGTACTGCACGCAACGATGATGCCAAATGTTCCCACCATCATGGAAGCTACTCCCACGTAACTGCTGATTTACAATATTATAATGGTGGCAATGCTGTAACCCAAGTTTTTGACTGCAATGTAAGGAAAATATAAAGTTGGAAATGTGAAAATAATGAAAATGAGAACAGTTTTAAAGGCACTTTTAGACTTTCATGTGTAATATTTCAGACCTATGTCATGTGCAGCCAGTGGAAGTGATTGATTAATGGCAGCCAAATCCTCATAGATCAATAGCCTACCTTTTTTTCCCAGATTGGTTCACTCAGTGGCTATCTCGCCCTCAGAGCTCTTGACCCAAACATGAAAAGTAGCACGCTCTTAAAGACAATGATGCCTCTCTGATGGCTGTAGAAAAAAGCCTCGTGTCTTTGACTAGAAAGTGCCCAGAGTCCAACGGGCCCGTGGAGAGGAGCAGACAAATGCTGTAACTCAAAGAAATTGTCAGAAAATGTAGCAGATGATGGACTTTTCCAATGATCATTTTTCTAATGCATATATATGTTTTAAAGGCCACTGAGATGGGCCAATCTGTTAAACGAGCAGTATTTAAAAACGTGGGGCAGCGAGACTCAGGGCCGCGATGAGATATTGGTAAGCCCATGTAGAAAGGTTAATGTTACCCACAGAACGTGCTAATGGTTGTGGTTTGACAATGGCCTGTGGGGAATGTGGCAAAAATCTCACAGACGCTAACTCATTGACACATAAATTCTCTGTTTTCAACAATTTCATTATCATCTACACCATTTTACTGTGACATATATCAGTGGGAATGAAGTAGATGGTCTTATTTTTCTTGCTTCCCCTCCTTAACTCACGGGCCTGAGAGGATATTGATCTTTCATCTTTTCAGAGGCAGAATCACGCTATTGCCAATGAAGAATAAAGTGTAGAAACCACATGAAAATTAAAGGACATGACATGAAGCTATAAAGCGAAACATGCCAAAACAGTAACGGCATTTAGCGTCATAAAATTTAACATAATATGTATAAATAAGTAAGCTCATTTGAAACATTATAGCGCATATATAGTTTAAGCATAGGCATAAAGCTAATGGAACAGAAAAGAAGCGACTGCTTTGCAACTGAACTGAATGTTGAATACTTAAAACCTTCCTTGACTAAGTATTACATCTTGTGCTCTCTGTAGCTTGTATTGGTAGTGGTGAGATAATGGATTGACCTCTAGTCTGCCCGCGCAGAGTGGCTGCATTATAGCAAAGCCAGTGTGAATAAAAGAAAAGATGGTTATTTTTAGCGGTCGATTGAAATTCTGAAGAAATCTGCCACTGGGCTCAGAGTGCAGAGTTGTGAGGGAGATAAGATCAGAGTGAAAGAAAGAAAACGAAAAGAAGAAGGTAAAGGAAGTATTAGAGGAGCTGAAGGAAAAAAGAAAACATGAAGTAAGAGAACTTGTGGATTGAAAACGTTACCATTTTAGATGCAGTCGGCGGTGCGGCTGTCTATATCTACTAAAAGCAATAATGCATTGCTGTGAGAGGATGAGTAATTTACATAAATTATGTATTAATCCAGATTAATTAGCATATATATTTGAATTAGGATTTGAAGGCTTTAAGGCCTATTTTGATTATTCCACTATGATTTCAGCCTCTGATCATTCTGAAAAGAGGATGTAAGTTTGTACATTCGGCATTAATACATTATGCTAATGGTGGCTAATACTGATATGCAGATTTACTTAATTACTAAATGGATTTTACCCTGCTTTGCCATGCTTTACCACAGAGAGTCAAGTATGTTTGTTTTAGTTTATGTTAAAAGAGGCTTACAGGAACTCACATCCTCCAATTAACGAAGGATAAACTTTGCAGAATTCTGGCCGGTTTCCCATTTCTTTGAAACAATAAAACCTCATCCTACACTTCCTCCTCATCTTTATGATTATTGCCGTCCCGAGAATCATCTACATCATCGCTCTAATTTGCCTCATTAGTTACAGTAGTTAGGGTAACGATGATCCTCCTATAATATGTCAACAGCCTTTATGTGTAATCCAGAGGAACTATACATGTCTATGTCAAGCCCTATTAGAAACAGACAAATAATATCTCTATCTGTTAAATAGATCAGCCCAGTAAACAGCGCAGTTTATCAGCATTGGTGGCTGTCTTTATGACTTAATCTCACGTGGCCGGGCAACTCTGCCACAGGTCATATTGGTTTATTGTTGTGGCACAATATAATCAATGGCACAGATGCTGAAAAGCTAATTGCAGGTCTTTGTATATTGATCTTTGGACGTTATTCAGAAATTTCACAGCCTTTGAAATGATATGATCAAATGCTTCCCCAGCAGTCAGTTTTTTAATGTTTCAACATGCTTTAGCCACACAGATTAAAAAAAAGAAAAGAAGAACATTTCAGTTTAGTAATATTTTCTGTCTGATATTGCATACTTTGGTGCTTCTCTTATTTTTTTAATTTACTTTCAATTAGTCTATAGCATTTGTGCATTTGTATTCTGCACTCATGCATGACATGACACACAGGGAGGATGTTGAGGCTGTTAAAAGAAAATTCAGGAAAGGTTATTTATCCCAGAGATGCTGGTATATCTCTAAACCTACCAACTAATGCCTCCCTTAACTTGACAATCAAAGTACAGAACTCGCCACCACCCTCCTTCCCACCCCATGAAAGGCCCCTGCTTCTTGTGTCACATGCAACATTGCTTGTCTGTTACATTACATTGATCAAGGGGTGATAACTTGTAATAATTGGATGTTAAATTAAAGAGCTCTCTCCTAGTTCTTGCCATCTCAATTTTAATTGTCATTGGGTGGCAGTTATGATGATGTATGAGGGATTGTGTTTTGCACAGTGGAGCATGACCCTGATGAGTAATGCTCCTTTTGGCTGCTTGGCATCCCTCCACTTGTGGGCCTTAGCTTTTTGCTGGTTGTAATATTAGGAAGACTTAGGCAAAGAAGAAAGGAGCGAAGAGAGTTAAGTATGGCTTTGGGGTCTTGAGGGAGAGGATTAAGGAAGGCAACTTGCAAAATATATGTTTTGCTCTCTCCTTCGGTGTGGATGTTTGTGTGCAGTGCAGGATATTGCATGTCTTACTACCCTTGTGGTTTTGTGTTTGCCTCCAAATAGCTGTTTAGAGCCATGCAGTCTACTTTTTCCTGTGCTGAGACAGCTGTGTTATCACCTGCCCTAGGAGTGACAAAGCAGAGTCCTTACCCCTTATTATATGAACATGAGGTCAAAGGCACAGTCGCATATGACAGACACCTCTTCACTTACTGACCCCTGTCACTTCTCATCCATATAAACCACCACCATTGGCTCCTTGTTTCAGACAAGGACACTATGCTACTCAAGTATATCATCCGCAGAATTCATCCTCCAGGGTGACAGCCTCTACACAAGGTCCTTTGCAAAGAAAAAGCTGTTTAGTAACAGGGGCTAAAAAACTATTTATTGTAAGCATTAACAGTGTTGAAGTGATATGCAATGGAGAGTTAACAATTCCTGTTTCAGCTAATGCATCCTTTGAAACAGCTCACCAGCCTTTAACCTGTAATCCTTAGCTGATGATTAAAAAAATATTCTAGCACTGCTATAACTGACAACAGAGAGTTACAATTCATAAAACTGTCACATGCTTCAGCACAAGCTCAGTAAAAACTTAAAGAAAGGAAATGGCTGACACTAGACCAAGGAAAAAAAAATTAAAAAGAAACTTGATGGAGCAGGGCTGTACTCTCACATTAAAACATGCACCCATAGCTAGAACAAAAATAAACCAGTTAAAAACTACACAAACAGTCTACAAGACAAATCTAGCACACCCATAAATAAATATACTCTGCTGCAGACATGCAAACATGGCAATGTTAACATCCTGGGACATCCGTGGACACATTCACAAGCACTGCTTCTCATCCCAAATAAGCAAACACAGAGGTAGATAGCAGATAGTCATGCCGGCAGCTCCTGTACCAGAGAAAGAGATGCAGTGCAGCCCAAGCATCGAGACCCAAAGAGCAACAAGGCCCAGAGTAAATAAATACACACACGCTCACACTTTCTAAACTATCCTCCGAAGGCTAATGCAGCAGCAAATTACCATATTCAACAGGCTCATCTCCCTCTTTTCATTAGCAGATAAATGATATGCCTATATTTAAAGAACTATCACACATTAGTGTCATCATGAAATGTGAGTGCATACCACGCACACACATCCGCACCCTTGCAAGATTTTGTGAGTGAGCGTATGTTTCTTAACTCCAGAAGATCATCCTCCATCACGCCTCTTTTTGTGTCCCTGTGCTATGCTTGCTGTCGGGGAGTTTGGCAGCATGTGTGTCTGCGTATGGAGCTCCCTGGTGATGTGGAGCCAGCTCAGTGAGCTGTCAGTGGGGGGGGGGACAGAGCTAGCGATTAGCATGAGTTTCCATGGGGTGC
The DNA here is from genome assembly GCA_015107715.1 of Tylochromis polylepis. Lineage (NCBI taxonomy): Eukaryota > Metazoa > Chordata > Actinopteri > Cichliformes > Cichlidae > Tylochromis > Tylochromis polylepis. The sequence continues at coordinate 8,704 of VVHJ01036760.1, read as the reverse complement.
CGCAATGGCTGCTGGGAGATTCCATCGTCGATGCAGACCTGTCTCTTCATCAGAAAATGACAACCCCCTATGGCATGATGCACTTAGTCGATTCTAAGAACCAGCTGTATCCAAATCTCCAGGGTACATATGCTCTTTCTTACCTTCATTGCCATCATCAACATAATCACAGTGTTCCTCATATCTTCTTCTTTATTCTTATCATTGATTGGCACATTTTTGGTTTGCCTCACATTGTCATTTTTATAAATGTTGACAGTGCTGCACGAATACCTTCACTCTGAGCTTACACAAAAATAATGCTCATCTTTATTTGTACTGTAGATTCTAGAAGTTATCTACTATAGCTGCTTCTAAACCATGGTTCCTATGGACTTCAACTGCACATTCACTGATCTGCAGATTCACTGATCAGTGGTAAAACTTTCCCTGACGACATAAATGTCTTACATGTCTGAATGCACCTGATTGACAGGTGTAGCTTAATATAAAGCTTGTTCAGATTTGACCGGCTGTATGTTTTCAGGTTGGCTGATATGGAGAAATTTACATTTAAATGTTCAGACCGCTAAAGTATACACTCTGTTGGTCCCCAATGCTTCAAATCTTCTCCCTCCTCTCCCTCTTTCCTCTTCCAGTCTGTCAAAGCAACAGGGTGGTCTGACATAAGCCAGATCATTGGGATATTTCTATTTAAACCACAGGTGGCTATTAGCTGTAAAGTGAGTGTGTTGCGGTCTCAAGTTATTTCACCAAATATGGAACGATCACACTTTCTAAACAATCCCATTCATGTGTAATATGAAGTTCTGTCGGCATATGTTATCATCTCGATAACTGTTCTTTAGTAACAAACAACAACTGACTTCTACTATAAATTAACACATTTTTTTGTCATTTCTCTTGTCATGTCTCTTTTCATCAATATAAAGCTAATATAGAATGTAAAGCTGTTTAAAGAGTTATTCAATTATTACTGTAAAACAGGCTTCAGTAGAGGTTTTCCCTTTGTGTTTCATTTAAAAAAAAAAGACTACAGAAATCAGTTTGATGGAAGTGACATACAAAAATTACTTCCTCTACAACTACAATACAGTAAAATTAATTATGACACATATGGGATAGATAGATAGATAGATAGATAGATAGATAGATAGATCTGCTGTGTTTTTTAAACCACAGCTTACACTCTAAATTAAATTTGACTATATAGGTCTCAGCTTTCCCAGCAGGATACGTCTTATCTGTTAAGTTTTTCCTTATTTTCTTAAATTGTGTTACCTCTTTAACACACTGTATGTGATAGTATTCTATACAAACAAACTTAACTTGACTTGGTTTGCTGCGTAGTTTATCTGGCTGAGATATTACAACGGAAATCAGACTCAGCTACAATTGATTCTGTGTTTCACATTCAGTATACAAATGCATATATACGCATACGAGAATAGCACGGGTGACATAATCATGTTAAACTCTGTTGTAAGATTTTCTTGCTCATTCTCAGGGCCTCATGTGGGTTTCTGGGCTTTGATTATTGCATTGTTTTTCATTACACCATTTCTCACCCTCCTTTCTGTTTCTCTAGGTACGTTACTTTACTGTGATCATGTGTGGAACAAGCAACATGCACAAATCAGCTTCAGATGCCTGGAAGAATATCCTGCAAGTTCTCTTTACAAGAAGAAACACAAGAAAGCCTGCGCTCTTTGGCTGATTTAGTAGTTTGCTGTGGTCTTTTTGTTTCATACTTTTTTATGGCTGGCCAGCCTTTCCTCGCGCAGACTGTAGTGGTCAGACCTCCCACAGTGCTTTGATAATCATTGGCATTATTAACTAATGTCGATACTGTTTTGCTCCACACTATGAAGGCAGATAAAAAATCACCACCAAAGATCTCCCTATTCAATATGTAAATATCTCCAAAAACATAATTTATAGCAATATTTTATGGCTCGCTGCAGTTGGTCTGCCACATTAAGATAAGTATTCCATTGTGAAATGGCTATTATTAAATTATTCAATTTAATTGTACATGACACATTTAAGAGAACATTTTAATTAAATAATTGTGCAATTAATATTGCATTGGTTTGCTAATGGCCCCACTGCATTCAGTGACAAGAGTACTCTGCCTCTAGGGACAGTTATTTTAATACAGTTAGAATGCAAAGTAAATAATCGCCATTTCACTTATTTGTGAACTAAAATCCGCCTCCTATAAACTTGTCGTGTTTGACTGAAGGGTCGCTTCATGCTACGTGTCTGTCTCATTGATACTGATTCCCACTGAGAGAGATGTGTGTTTCTGTGTCTGTAGAGCGAGCACATTTCATACTCTGAACCTCTCTCACACACACACACACACACACACACACACACACACACACACACACACACACACACACACACGCCAGATTTAAAGCTGAACTGTTTAACTCACTGATTTTTCATTCAGCTGTAATTTGGGTTTTATTTTTAAAGCTTTATTTGTGCCTCGTGTTGAGGAGCCAGCAATTCATCCAGATTGTCTAAATAATAACCAGTAATAACGAAGTACACCCCAGAGCTCTCCCTACATTACAGGATTTTGGTGCAACCTTCCACAGGGCAGGAAAACTGAAGTGTCCCCGGAGACTGTGGGAGTGTCCTGTTTGGACCTACATGCTGTGCACTTGGTTTGTTTTTTGTTGTTTTGCTCACTTTTTAGGATTAGCAAAGGATTGTGCTTTGTTCCGTCACACAGTGAAAAATGTCAGGTTGGGTGCGACGTCTCGTTCACACTGATACCAAAGCCCGGTATCAGAACTTCACTATTATTTGATGCCTCAGGAATGAGAACAGCACAACGAGTCTGGTTTCTTAAAAAAAGATGGAAAATACAGCCAACATGATAAAGAGAGCATCTGCATTAAGCAGATGCTGTAATATATATCTGAGAAGATAGTACAACTGGAGCAAAAACACAGTACAGTGAGCAACAGCAGTGATCGACCAGGCTACAGCAAGCCTGTGAAAACCTGGTGGGAAAAACACACTGAGACAGAAAGCTCTGAGAACGGCACGATTCCCAGAGGGAGTGAAAGGTAACAAGTATGTTTCCTTCTTAGAAAAATGGTTACCATTGATACCAGATCTGCTCGATGCCCCCAGAGATCAGAGAGTGCACCACATGCTTGGATGGAAACCTCAAGAGGATCTGTCACCGAATCCCTCCGCTACAAGAACACCGTCCAAGTATTTGTTGCTATATGGAAAACAAGGAAGGTTGTAAACAGCAACTTATGTACCTCAAATGTGGCTACAATCAGACTGTCTAACACAGCCGGTGCCACACTTATAAAAAAAAACCCTCAGTGCAATTTGAAATGTAAAAATCTTCTGCTGCTGCCGCCCAACATTTGATGAGAAATCAAACAGAGCTTTCCTTCTTTTTTTGTGCACGGATTTATTTGGAGCTTTTTTAATAATTTCCTTGTTGAGGTTGATTCTCCATTGGCAGCTTTCCTGCTGCAGTTCTAGTTCTACGGTGTCACCGGTGGATTTGTCCAGCATAGCAAGCAAATTAACTGCTAGCATCTGGGAACAAAAGTCAGAAGGATCGTGAGGCCCCGCTTTCACGGTCTGGGTGGGGAGTTGGTTACTGTTGGAAGATCACGTGAAAAAAAATAAAAGTAATAAATTACAAAATAAACACAAAAGACTTATTTTAGAGAAAGAAAAACATCCATTCAGCAACATGCGTGGGATGAGCTTGGGTAGACATTAAAACTTGGATGTCCCTAAACTTTTTAAAATGTAATTCAAGCAAAACAGAGGTGGTCATGTTTGGTCCTAATGGGTCTTGTGATTCTTCCTCTATTGATTTGGGACCCCTGGCAGAGTATTTTAAACCTGTTGTTACCAGTGTTGGGGAGTAACGGAATACATGTACCAGCGTTAAGTATTTAAAATACAAAATATGAGTAACTGTATTCCGTTACAGTTACAGTTTAAAAAGGTGGTATTTAGAATGCAGTTACTTTGTTGAAATAAATGGATTACATGGCGGTCTTTTCCAGTTTCATATGTTAGGCTATCCCCTCTCTGTTTTTGGTAATTCCACCCACATATTGACGTGAAGAAATATTTTTAAAAAACAACAAAAAAAAAAGATTATTCAAAAAATTATTTAACATGAAGGCAATATGAGCAGGCATAGCCCTAAAGAATGTAGCCTGATGGGTGGTGCAGTCCGTGCTGCAGGGAGGATGTGTGGGACTGCCCCTCCCGTTGTGTGTGTGTGAGTGTGAGGGAGAAAAGTAGAGTTGTCACCAACCAGAAACAGGAGATGGAAGCATGTAAATATAATCATAACCACTGCAGCCAAAAAGAGTGCCTGACGAGCCCAGTTGTACGTAAGCTGTTAAGACTCGACTGTACACTGTGTTCGTGTTTTCCTCCAAAACAATAAAGTTCCGTTGGAGCAGCCTTTCAATGCCTCTCTCTGTCTCTTGCTAGCAAAGTTGACTCAGACAGCAAAGCTAGTTACCGGCTACGAGCCAGACACAGAACCCGAAGTGTTACCCAGGGGTCTCTTTACTGCAGTTAGGAGCCACAGACCTGCAAAAAGTGCAGCCTTACCTAATGTCCACCCTTCTGTTACTCATTTTATATTAAGATTTAAAAATCTAGTTGGTATTGGTATGGCGAGTAGCCTTCAGTAATAGTAATAAATCACACAGCAATAGTACATTCATGTAGTTGTAAAAAGGACAATATATTAAGTAATCCAAAGTATTCAGAATACGTTACTCTCATTGAGTAACGGAACGGAACACGTTACAAAATACATTTTGGGGCATGTAATCTGTAATCTGTAGTGGAATACATTTTAAAAGCAACCTTCCCAACACTGGTTGTTAGTAACTTGGGTTTTAAGATGCACAGTGATTTTAAATTGGACCCTCAAATTGGGGCTACTGGCAAGTCCAGTTTTTATCATTTAAGGCGCTTGGCAAAGGTAAGACCTATTTAATCCAGGCTGCATTTTGAAACAGTAATCCATGTTTTTATTTCATCTCGTTTGGATCACTGTAATGCTCTGTATTTTGGAGTTGGTCAGTGTCTTCTCTCTCGTCTTCAGTTGGTTCAAAATGCCGCTGGCACGACTTTTAACCAGAACTCGCAAAAGAGAGCACATAACTCCCATACTGGCTTCACTCCATTGGCTGTCTGTATATCTTAGAATTCATTTTAAAATTCTCATGTTTGTTTGTAAATGCTTAAACGGTTTTGCCCCACCTTACCTCTCTGAGCTTCATCCTTACTCACCCCCAGGTTTCTCAGGTCAGCTGACAAGCTGCTCCTGGAGGTACCGAGGTCCAAGAGGAAGCTCAGAGGGGACGGGGCCTTCTCTATCGCTGCCCCTAACCTCTGGAATAATCTGCCCCTGAACATTAGAGAGGCCCTTTCATTGTCCACTTTTAAAACGCGTCTTAAAACCCAATTTTACTCTTTGGCTTATGACCCTGATTTTACTGTTTTAATTTTAATTCTAATTATCCTTCTATATTATTTTGTTTTATTTTATCTTTGCTATTTGTGCTGATTTTATTATTTTAATTGATGTTACATTTTATATTTTAACCTTATTTTTATTGTTTTTGGCATGTCGAGTGTACAGCACTTTGTTTTCAGCTGGGAGTTGTCTGAAAGTGCTATATAAATAAATTGCTTGCTTGCTTCTATGTGAGCAACAGTATTTTAAAACTGATCCTGCATTTATGAGGAAGCCAGTGCAAATATTTAAGAATGAATGAAATATGATCCGTGTACAAGTGAATGACCTCAAGTTTGTTACAGAAAGACACAGTTTAGTTAAACGTTAAAGACAACACCGAGAGTTTTTTTTTACCTGAGATTTAAGATATGATGACATGCGCTCAAAACGTGAAGGCATTATGAAAAGCGTAACTACGTGATGAGTGGGGTGAACTGCTAAAATTTCAGTTTTATTTTAATGAAAGTTAAGGAAATTTTGTGAGAGACACGTTTTAACCTCAGCTAAACCGCGGGTTTGGGAATTTACAGAAGAGTTGGTATCTGGTTTCATCGTCAGCATAGAAGTAGATGACAAAATGATGTTTTTTTAAATATAGACCCAAGTGGTTGCATATACGATGATAACAGAACTGACCCAAGAATTGAGCTAAAAGGTGTGCCACAAGTTAAGCTAACAGTGCTAGAAGAACGGTTGCCAATGCTAACAGATAACTGTTAGGTAACCAGTTGAAGGCAGTACCACAAACACCCGTACATTTCTCAAACTGAATTTGAGGGAATAATGTCTGATTTAAATGCAGTTGGCTTTAAGTTATCAAGGGCACTAGGACTGAAAGTGAAACGGGCTCAAAGTGACCCACTGCAACACTGAAGGTAGGTAAACTGGGTTGATCATGACTGAATAATGTAAAATTGTCACAGTGCAGCCGTCCTACGTTTCTCCTCGAGAAGTTTAATTTCATTAAATACATTTTGGTTATTTAAGTTCATAATTGCTCATGTGGCCTCGCTTATTGAAGCACAGGCAAAGCTGGCTTCATGAAGTAATCAGCATCAGAAAAGTAACATATGGGGAAATAAACTTATTCTCAGACAGAATTCACCTGTGCAGCACTGAAGCCCAGATATGGATACCCTAGCTCTGTGCAAAACTTTCACTTCTAAAGATCCCTTCTGGGACCTTTTCAGAACTATTTTTGCAGGTCCTTGGAGACCTACTGGTGCCTAACATGCTCATTTCAGAATCATAGCAGCTTCCCATTTGCTACATCCAATTTGTTTTGATGACTTTTGTATTTCAGAACTCTGAACACCTTTTACCGTCCAAAGATCCCGTCGACTCAGAAGATCGATCCCTGTCACATGTTCCACGGTCCAGGTGTAAAACAAAGGGGGACAGAGCTGTCAAATAAACTTCCTGTCACTATAAGATCAGCTCAGTCATCACAACAAGACAGAGCTGACGTGTGCTGCCCAGTCAGAGACAGACGGCCTACTTCCCTCCCTCCAAAGAAAAGCAAACCATAGAGGACAGAAGAGAAAGAAAGAGATGAAAAGAAAGGAGGAATGAAAGAGAGAAAGAGTTGAATGTCAAGCCCACACTAATTGTTTCTATTTTAAAGAGCCGAGCTGCTTTCAGACTGATTTAAGGAAGTTGGTGCAAAAGTGACCTAAAAACAAAGCAAAGAGCCGGCTGACACTCACTGATAACACACACACACACACACACACACAGATCATACACTCACAAACAGACACACACACACACCGATAACATTCACACACATATTGTGACGTAATTTAACTTAAATTCTGATTGTCTTTTGCATCAGTCGACCCTGACCTGATCTTTATTGAAGCTATCAGCTTCGATAAGCACACAGATAATGAAAGGGAAGGAAGGAAAGAAGGAAGGAAGGAAAAGGAAGAAAGGCTGAAGAAAAGGAAAGAGAAGAGGAGGCAGAACAGTGAAAGGCAAAAAGGAAAAAGTAGCTACGAATGAAGGAATAAAAGAAAAAAAGATGCTTTTATTTGCAGAAAACTCCAACTGTATCAACCTTTCTGTGGACTTACACTGCCTCCTGCAGGAGGACAAAGACACTGCAAGAGAAGTTGAATATGATTTCCATTTGGCGCCTTACTTCCCCCACTTTCATCTTTAACATTTCAAAAAACCTCAAAGTGCTTCAGTGACACCAACAAAACAATAGAATAATAAAGAAATATTTCACAAATGAGATTTAAAAAAAAGAATATCTGAAGCACTTACACTCGACAGACAGTATATGTTAAAAAGCAGCTGTTCCTAAAACTGCTAAAAAAATTAGTTACTGAGAGGACTAAAACACAAAGAGTGAATCTGACTTAGAGTTTTCAGACATGCACAGATCCTGTGGCTGTAGCAAATTACATAAGAGGGACTATTTATTCATGCTAAGCCTGACTGTTCCCTCTGTTTAGATGTAAAACACAGCTTATTATATTATATTATATTATTAAAAATATTTGAACCTGAATTTTTTTGAAGTGCAAACATAAAACAATAAAAGAAAGATGAAGGTAAAGGCAGTGTTGGGCAAGTTACTTTGAAAAAGTAATCAGTTATAGTTACTAGTTACTTATAGTTACAGCGTTAGTAACTGAGTTACAATATTATAAAAGTAATTAATTACTAGGAAAAGTAACCATTGCGTTACTTTAAAAAACTGTGTAACCTCTGGGCTCCAGGGTATAATCGGCCGTTTCTGACTACTTCTGATTTGACCTCTACATTTGACCTTTACAAACGGTTTACCTCGCCTTGTTTGGTATCATTCTTTTCAGCACAACCTCACATGTCTGAATTTACTGTTATTTTTTCATTTTGACACACTGTATTTGATCTAGAATCAGACAAAAAACATAAAATCCGAGAAGAAAAAAGTGATGTTTTTTACTGTAACGACCACAAACATGTTTAACGAATCATTTTCATAACTTGAAATGCAAATATAAATTGTACATTTTAAAAACCTATGCACAAGTTTTGCAAACAACAAAGTTAAATGCAGTTTTTTTATAACCATTTCAAACTGTTTACAGAACAATCAGGCGTTCTGCATCAAATAAGATGCCACACAAATTATTTGTCCACTATGAGACCCTAACACTAACTACACAC
>VVHJ01036732.1:0-18214 GCA_015107715.1 Tylochromis polylepis | reverse complement strand
TCGAGCTCTTCTCTGCGCCCTTGGTACTCGTGTTCCTTCTTCCTGATGTTGCTGTCATTCGGTATCGCTATGTCTATCACTACGGCTGTCTTCTTCTGCTTGTCCACCACCACTATATCCGGTTGGTTAGCCACCACCATATTGTCTTAGGGAGGAGGAGAGTTTTGACTTTAGACACAATGCAAAGATGCTGCCTTTTTGTATGCTGCTTTGTAAATAAATCACTAGAAGAAATTTTCAGGCATAACAATGCTGGTCACATTACCATACCCCATATATAATCACACAACATACAGTTAGCATGCAACCATACAATGTATATGTGCAGCATTGTCATAGATTGCATCAATTACTAATTGAGGACATAATGGGATGTTAGAAAGAAAATGTAAATGTTTTTGTGAGGCATTTGACAGACAAAGACCCCCTGCAGTATATGGGGAAACAAGGGGAAAAAGTCAAAGAAAGACGGAACGAGGCTGCACAGCCACAACGCAAAGAAAAGAAAGAGGGGGCTGAAGAAAACAACAAGCAGAGAGAGAACAGAGGCAAAACAGAGGGAGGCGGGGCGGAGAAGGGCAGAGGCGAGCAGGGACCTAAAAAGGGTGATGGAGCGCGGAGGTGGACTGAGAAGAGGGAGGGTGGAAGACGAAAGAATCAAGAGAGAGCCGAGAGAGGAAGTAGAGAGGGACACAGTGTGGGGGTGGCTGCAGACTGGCATGAGAAGAAATGGAGGGGCGGGGTGAGAAAGATTGAGGGAAGCAGGAGAGGTAGGGCGAGCAGGAGCTTGGCGAATGCCATGTGAGCGACAGCAGTTACTGGACTCAGCCTTCTAGCCCTCCTTTGAACCTCGAACCACCTCCCTGTCCTGCTGCCTCTGCACTCAGCACCATACAACTGTCATCTGCACCCCCGACCCCCGCCACCCCAAACTCTGTGCTGCTTCTTAATTTGGCACGATGGGCCCTTCTTATGCTCCGGCTGCCTGCCTATCTTTTTACATCACTCTCCTCCACAAATGGGCTGTCACAAAGATGACGGGTGGCCGAGAGTGACAGCAGCGACAAGGAGCGCTTTTGCTCATAATCACAGCAAAATGTTAAACTGAGCGGGAGACAAACACTTGCAAGTGACATTTAAGCGCATGTATCTGTCTTGTCTTGAAAGTGTAGGTGAAAGTGATGAGGGCAGGGAACAAAGGCTTATCAAGGAAGTTCATTTCATCAACGTCACTGATTTGATACCTTGAGTATTCACCACTGGTTGGTTGCCCAGGATTTTTCTTTTGTTCTCGGTCTTTTTAAAGGCAAGTTTTCAATCAACATCTCATATGTCCCTCTTCTTATTTTACCCCTCCCATCTAGCCATCTAATAAATTAGGCATGTTGGTCTAGCACAGGGGTGTGATGAAATAAAAGGTCAGTGTTTTTACTGGTGTCACATACTGTTAATTCAGTTTTAAGGAATACATTGCTCCATTCTCACTGTGATTCTGTGTCATGGTCAAAGTAAAGGTCAACTGAAGACCAAATTTACAGGCTAACGTAAGCTTTACAAGATGAAGAACATTAGTCTCGGTGCTGCCTGGCCCGACAGACGCCTGCATCATGTGTAGGACTAAAATGACCCACTATGATGACACCAAGACTTCAGGTGAAGTAAATGGGTCCCTGCACTGATCGGGACTAGTGCAGTGTCTGTTCATGGAGAGTGTGATCCCATTTTAATTTTTTTTTTTATGTCTATAATTTACAAGTGTCCTCTAAACGCACTGCATGCATGCAATCATCAAGTTAACGTTTTGAAAACAGGAGAGTACAATAGGTACAATTTTATTGCACAGTTTTCTGAATGTATTCTATGACCATGGCAGATTGATAACTTGCCGCTAAAAGCGTGCAGACTACTCTGATGCTGTCTGAACGGTTGTTTGACCCCTTTGAAAATGTACATAAAACTCATAAAGACATCTTGATTGTGTGCACCTCAATTTATTTCAGATAGCCAAAACAAAAGCCATGTATGAGGACAGACTTACTGAATGTGTGTGTTCTTTAGTCTGTTAAAAATATGGCTGGGCAAAATGGGCATATCGTGGGTTGCAGCTCTCAACCGAATTTAGTCTTTAAATCACGTTATTTCCCAGCGGCTACCTCTTCAGGGATAACATGTTTTGGCTCTGATAAAGTTGTATGGCACTGTCTTGAAACACTATTATTGCTAATTGGTGTGTGGGTTCATGATTTAGGATTTTCAGCCTCATACTGCTGGACAAAATGAGAATGATAATTGTCTATGGCTGTGACTCTAATTTATCATGTGCAGTTGCACTTTGACACTCAATGATGTGAGACCGGCCGTCGGTTTGAGATTAATCTGTTTTATTGTCCACCAGGGTACAGAACAGTTCCTGGAATAACACTGGACTGCAATGGGCTCTACCAGTGCGAAGAGTTCTGTGGACTTTGTAGGACTCTGCTCTTTCCACACTTCAGCATTAATAATCAAGGCTTTTTAATAATGTAAAATCTGTTTATTATTAATGCCGGCACAGCACCCCATTCTGTCTATTGATGTGTGTGTGTGTGTGTGTGTGAGTGAGTGAGTGAGTGAGTGAGTGAGTGAGAGAGATCAAGATCAAACTGGGGCACAGCGCTCGGCATTTCAGGATAAATCCACTTCATTTCCCCTCGCATCGACACAAAGAGAACACACAGTGAACAGGTAAACACAATTAATTCATACAACCGGACCTTTTGATAAACTGACTTGCACCATGTGCATCTATCCTTGCCATTAAACGAATGCACAAAAAGTCCTCCCATCTCTCGCGCTGTGTTTGCTGTTTCCATAAACACACCTTGCAGGCGCTTGTCCTGTTTGCTTGCATCAGAGTGTCACTGGTAGATAGATTCTTATATAGTGCTTTTCTACTCTCCTAGAGCACTCTATACAACGTTCACTTTCTTCTATGCTCAGAAGAAGAAGCATACTGATGTTACTAACTAACATTAACACACACTGTCGTGATGCATGCTCAATCATCCAGGTAAGCGTTTTCACACACATTCATACTCCAATGGAGGACACTTGGCATGCAGACTGGGGGAAGCCAGGGATCGAACCACTGACCTTCAGATTGACCTGCGTGACCTCCTGAGCTACAGCCATCTCTGAAAAGCAAGTGAGTGAATGAAACACACTGTATACAGTGTGACGTAGAAAAGCACTATACAAACTGACATGAACTAACAGTCAGCAAGTGCAGCTTTCATGTCAAACAGACCAGAAAAGATGGAAAAAAAAGCAGAGCTAAAAAAAAGAAAGAAAAAAGGAATCCCACTGCTTTCATAATTAAAGAGTGACTTGTATTAAGGTAGAAACACAGGATGTAATGGTACGCTGGTGGTTGTGATATTCATGTCTGTGGTAAAGGTGGCCTTGCAGCCACCCACACTCTGTCTGCAAATTCAGCCCTGTTTAATATCAGGCTTCTGCCTTCACATCCTCAGAGACTAACATGCACGCACACATGCACAAACACAAACACCATTAGAAAGGTTATACATCTTTGTGTTTTTCATGTGTGACTTTCTTTGTGTTTTTGTTTCTCAGCTCTCCTGTTTGCACAGTTACATCCTTTACAATTACTTCTGGTGCTGTGTGCTACATTTAGAAATGTGGAGAGCGAACTGAGGTAAGGACCAAAGTGCTCTGTGGTCTGACTAGTCACAATCTGAAATTCAACTGGAAAAATCACGGATGCTGGACTCTCCGACCTAAATCGTTTTCAGCATAAAAAGCCAGCACCTGTTATGGCTTCACTCAAACAGCATGCATTTTCCCTTCTGTTGGCTGCTCCATTTAGGAGTTGCAACAGCGGATCGTCTGCTTCTATCTCACCGTATCCCTAGCATCCTCTTTGGTTACATGTCCTCCTTCACTACATCCATCAATCTTCTCTGTGGGTTTCCTCTTTTCCTTCTGTCTGGCAGCTCCATCTTCAACATCCTTCAACATACTTTCCCCATCCGTCCTCTGCACAGACTTGCTGCATATTCAGGTTTTAAAGTAACATGTTCTGCTTCTGAGAGCACATTTTTTGAGGGAAGGTCTTGCTTATTTCAAAGTACATTCTACATGTATCAATACAGCATTCAATTCAGTTCAGTTTTACTTACATAGCACCAATTCACAACAATAGCTGCCTCAAGGCTCTTTATGTTCTAAACTAGGAAACTACAAAATCGGAGCGAAAACTCCAACAACACGACCCCCTATCAGCAACACTTGGTGACAGGAGGAAGACTGAACTCCCTTTTAACAGGAAAGGCGTGACTTTTGGGTGTTAAACCTGCATGGAGTCCAAACCTGCCACCTATTACAGAAACAAGCAAGAATGAAAATATACTGATACCATTGGTCTGAGTTCCCAAACACTACAGTGTTCTCAACAGAAGAGACGATCCAGTACAGCGGGTCCCCATGTCCTGACGTTTCTGAAATGTATTGCTGCCATACCATATACACCGATCAGGCAGAACATTATGGACACTGACAGGTAAAGTCAATAACACTGATTACCTCTTCATCGTGGCACCTGTCAGTGGCTGGGACATATTAGGGAGGAAGTCCTCAAAGTTGATGTGTTAGAAGCAGGAAACATGGGCAAGTGTAAGGATTTAGGTGTGTTTGACAAAGGTGATTAGAGGACTGGGTCAGAGCATCTCCAAAAGCTCCTACTGGGTGGTCCAGGTCTGCAGTGGTCAGTATCTATCACAGGTGGTCCAAATAAGGAACAGTGGTGAACCAGCTTTGTTTGAGGATTTTCGGCATGACCATGTCGGTCATGGGTGACTAAGGCTCATTGATGGACATCCTGCCATCCATGTGGATGCTACTTGGACACACACCACCTACCTAACCATTGTTGCAGACCATGTGCACCCTTTCGTGGAAAGGGTACTCCCTGATGGCTGTGGCCTCTTTCAGCAGGACAATGACCCCTGCCACAAGAATGGTTTGAAGAGCACAACTATGAGTTTGAGGTGCTGACATGGCCTCCAAATTCCTCAGATCTCATTCCAATCGAGCATCTGTGGGGTGTGTTGGACAAACAATCCATGAAGGCCCTCACAGCTTACAGGACTTAAAGGATCTGTTGCTACCATCAGTCCACCTTCAGGGGTCTGGTGGAGTCCATGTCTCAATAGGTCAGGACTGTTTTGGCAGCAAAAAAAAAAAAAAAGTTGTTCTTCGGTTGAACATTTGTTGTGTTGTCTCTGCCCTCTCTCAGCAGTTACAAATAGGGTTTAAAACATTTGCCAATTGCTGCATTCTGTTTTACAATTTCCACAGAGTCACAACTTTTATTGGCAAACAGTTCGTGCCTTCCTACACAGCACACCCAGAACCGGTTGCAACAGCAAGCTGCAGGATTGAGAAACATTTCCGAACCACATTTCTCATTTGGAAATATTTGAGGTAATACTGTATACCAAGCTCATACTTATGTTTTCCTACTGGCATGTGGCTAGTAAGAAAAAATTCGCTCCAAGCCACCCACAGTACTTCACCCTGCACCAAGCTCTAATTACAGCTTTTGGCTGTCAGTGAAGACATCTGACAAAAAATATTTTGAACGCTACTAACACCCGTGACAGCTCATATAGCAACATTAATCAACTCTGATGCACCTTCATACCTATTTCAAGACAGCTCATTACTTTCCATGCTTCTTCAAATCATTTTTTTAATGTTTCAAATGTTTGTAAGATTTCTGTGGTGTGTGAGAACACTCTTGGACATAACTCGTGTAACCATAAACGAACCACAGTGAGATTCTGAAAGGTCTTTGCTTTTCAGGTGCCTGTGAGAAGTTAAACTCCGAGGTGGAGGTGTTACTGTCGCTGATGTAGCGCCCCTGTTGTGGGAAGTTATGAACTCAAGTGTGTGAGAAGAAGCTCCAGTCACTCTACTGAACATGCCAGCAGTGCTGAGCTAGTGTCAAGGTGTGTATGAGTTTCAAATTAAAAGGGACCTCTTCATCGTTATTTCCATCTCTGCGCGGCGCTTCAGTTCATCCAAGCTGTTTAAAGTTCATGCTCTGCCAACAATTTAATCACTACTAAACATTTTGGAGTCTCATAAGTACTTATGTTAATTCTGTAAACTGGCAAAAAGAAACATGTTTTCCAAAAGAACTGTGTGTCTTCTAACCGCTTATGAAGACCGGCTTCTCTCAGACCGGCTTCTCTCAGACACCAGCCTCCATGGCTGAAAAACAATCGTGACAAAAACTGCAATCCCCACTTGCTCAAGTAACACATTGCTGTATTGAATTCAGTAACCAAAAGTGATTAAATCAGACACTTGTGCCAAAATCAGCTGACTTCAATTCATGTGCAACTTCAGAAGAGTGGGGACACGAGCATTAATTTTACTCTTATTGCACAAAAAGACACTGATGTGAAGCGGAAATCAGCATCCAACCCGGGAACAGCTATCCACTGCTGACATCAGCTCTGTCCAAAGACGGAATGCCAACACAAGGCTAGCAGTGAGGAACCCCAGATCCAGAGCACGTGCTGCCCACAGCCAAAAGCTTGATTTTCAGCAGTTAACGGAAGCATCTGATGACGCTTGTAGAATTGTAGTCTGCATTCAAGCCTGTACCTGTTTCTTCATTAGAGCCATTGCAGTACTCTTTGGGCTAGTTTCCACCTTTGCTGTTCATATTAAACACTAAAACAACACTAAAACTGTCCTCATTAGTATAGTGATTTGTGTCAGTGTGTGGGATTCTAGCCAGAGGTTCATACTGTCAGCTAGCAGATGTGAACATTCATCTTACGCTGTGTTACCCAGTAACTGAACTATTTTCTTTTTGAGTAATGACCCCAACAATGTTCACTATCATAGGCCACAGACTATAGCTGTTATATACATCAGCCAACATTATTATGTGTACTGTATGTGTGCCTCATCGTCACTTTGTGGTCGCTGTTCTCACCTGCGTGAACTATGGTGTGAAACACAGCTGCTGGCGTGTGCTTTGGTGTTGTCATGCACCTCTGGATTTAACACGACCGGGTTGGAGCCACACATGTGTGAGCGGCGTTTCGACGGCATATTGGTGGTGCAGCAACAGTGAGAAAAGATGAGCTGTTCTCTGGATAGCTTTGAAAAAAACTTCACTCTGATTCTATTAGTGATGCTGTGATTTTTTTCTGAATTCCAGCACAGTGCACGTTCATGTGATCATTCACACACACACACATCAACCATAACTGTGGCTTTATGTAACTAGAAAAATATACTATATAGCCAAAAGTATTCACTCACCATCAAAATCAATGAATTCAGGTGTTCCAATCACTTCCATGGCCTCACGTGTATAAAATCATGCAATCGGTCACTCTCAGGAGCTCAGCAAATTCTGGCGTGGTACTGTAAAGGATGCCACCTGTGCAACAAGTCCAGTGGTGACGTTTCCTCACTACTAAATATTCCACAGTCAACTGTTAGGCCATGTAAAATCACAGAGTGGATTCTGAGGCTCACAGCGGTCACCAACCTTCGGCAGTCAATCGCTCCAAACTTCACGTGGCCTTCAGATTAGCTCAAGAACAGTGTGTAGAGAGCTTCTTGGAAACCATTTCCATGGCTGAGCAGCTGCAGCCAAGCCTTACATCACCAAGCACAACGCAAAGCATTGGATGCAGTGGTGTAAAGCACACTGCCACTGGACTCTGTGCATTGGAGACATGTTCTCTGGAGTGATGAATCATGTTTGTCTGTCTGCCAATCCAATGGATGAGTCCAGGTTTGGTGGTTGCTAGGGGAACGGTACCTGTCGGACTGCATTGTGCCAAGTGTACAGTTTGGGGGGGATTATGGCGTGGGGTTGTTTTTCAGGAGGAGCCCCTTAGTTCCAGTGAAGGGAACTCTTAATGTTTTAGCATACCAAGACATTTTGGACAATTTCATTCTCCCAACTTTGTGGGAACAGTTTGGGGATGGCCTCTTCCTGTTCCAACATGACTGCACACCAGTACACAAAGCAAGCTCCATAAAGACATGGATGAGTGAGTTAGATGTCATTAAAGTTCATATGTGTGTGAAGGTGGACAAGTGAATACTTTTGGCAGTACAGTGCAACAAAAAGAACAAACTCACTGGGGTGAGGTAGGCCTCACTGACGTTCACGATGCTGCCTACAAACACTGGCTTGGTGTTGTTGCTTCAGAGCCATAATCATATATGTAGTGTGCATATGTGTTCTGCACAGAAAGGGGATTTAAAGAAAATGTGTGAAACAGTTGGACCATATACTGAAAACTGTAGCTTCTGCCAGCAGAATTCCCTCCATGGCATTACAGAGCCACAAGATTCCTTCACTGCAGAGGTTTTTCCTACATTTTGCCCTCTATGATGTCTGAGGAATAAAGCTCTCCAGCCTCATCTGATGCTCAGATTAACTACATTAACTGACAGCACAAAGATTAAACACAAGTGTCCAGCTGCCAACAAAAATCCTTATTCATTCATTCTTTCATCCATTTCGTTATAGGTGCACACAGTGTGACAGTGTAAGGCCTGTTACAGTAAATAGAAGATTATTCTGCAGAGCTCACAGGATCAACACTGTGGGAAATCATTACTCTCTCGGCTTGTCAACGACTCTTTAAAGCAGCAGAGCATAAACAGCTGCTCTTTATCAGCTTGCCTTCAGCCTTGTCTTCCCCTTTGTTTGAATATTACATGCACACACACACACCCGTCTTTATGTCCTGCCTTCCTTCTCCTTTCTTTTTTTGCCATCATCGATCTTAATTTCCATTAAAAACTCCAGATCAGGTTGCTCTGCAGGTCTGAGCGAGCACTGTGAAATTATTTTAACTGTAATCACTGAACCAAGAGACAATCTCTCTTGTCCCCCCTCTGAAGTCCATACTTCATTAGCAGCAGTTAATATCAACACAGGCACACATCCAGCTGGCTTTTATCGGCACATGCTCAAACGAACCATTCTCCCCCTTCGTTAAATATTCAGCACGGTGTCCCGCAGATCATCTCACATCCTCCAAATCTCCGTTTCAAAGATAATCGCCTGTCAGAGCCGAGGGCGTCCCATGTAGTTCTCACTCACTTCTGTGTCCTTCCTTCAAACAACGGCGCATCCTAATTGTTTGATTAAGTAACCATGTGATCTTTTTTTTTTTTTTGCAGTTTGGCAGTCACCAAATCAAAGAGCACACTCCACGACCCCATCTTTTTGTTAACCAGACTGAGAAATGTTGTTATCCTTACACAGATCCTTGACAGGACATCGTGTGCTCCGGCTTAAGAGAACTTTACTGTTCCTCTGACCTACCTAGTATAGCCAGCACAGTGTTGTCTTTCAGGACCTCCATGGAACCTGAGCAGACGAAATAGATGGCCTGCAAGGCGTCTCCCTGCCGGATAAGGAACTCCCCTGGAGCGCAGAAGGAGGTCTTGATGATGAGGGAGAGGGAACGTAGGCAGCCCCTGCTGGCTGACTCAAACAGAGGCAGCTGGAGCAGCTCCTTGTTCAGGTGCATGGCGATATCAGCCCTCAGCTCATCTGGGAAGTCCTTCAGAAGCTGTGAAGTGAAAGTTCATGCTGAACAACTGGTCTTTACTTTAAAACAGGCTTCCACATAGTTTTAGACAAAAAATTACCGTTTGATGCAGGCTTAAAGAGCCTCTCCCACAGAGACTTTAAAGCACTCAGTGGGCCTCTCAAATCACATGCAGGATCACAGAACCATTACTTGCTGAAATAATCCAGGACTACTTTTTTTTAATTTAATTTTTTTACAGTTGCCAGTGGTATATTAGGTCCTTCATTTTAGCATATTTACTTGCCTCGGGCAAATCTTTTCAAGCTGCAACATATAAATAGATCATTCCAATAAGCCTGATCCATTTATACTTAAAATCAGAGTCCAAAAAAATGTTCCAGATTTGACACCTCTTTCTAAAAGCACTGGTGACCTCGATGCTATTCTGTTTCTGTCTCTGTAGTGCACAGCTTTACCATTGACATGTTAAAGTGTCGCTTAGGTGTAAGAACTGGGAGGTGAGCTGGCAAACTTCTCAGGGACAGTGTATAAAAATGGTTGTAATTCTTAAACAGTTCTTGCTAAATTTGATGTAAAACCTGTTCATTTCAAGCTGAAAGTCTGCACTTCACTCAATTCGATTTAAAATCCACTCTGGTGGAGTATAGAGGCTAAACCACAAAAAACTGTGTTTTTGTGCAAGAAATTATTTGACCTAATTGTACTCTCAGAGCAGGCTTCACAATTTCATCTCACACTTCAGAAAGTTGTACACTGGACCACGATCTGATTTCAGACTAGCTATGATGTCACAAATCCCTGTTCTCAGCTCAGGCTGTAGATAAAACTTCCAGCAGACAACAAGACTTCCAGTGCTGACACTGGTTATTCTGAACAGTGAAGCGGTTTAGTGGAGTGCATCTATAAGCTTTCACTCTGGAGAACAGGTCTATAAACTCTGTGTAAGCAATGCAACATAAACAGCAGTTTTAAATCACTTATGCACACTCTCTTCTCACCTCGCTAACGTCGATCCCGTTGTTGACCGACCACATAGTTTGGAAACACTCCAGCATGCGCTGCTCCAAAGCCTTGGGCAACCGATGGACTCTGATGAAGTCCTTCAGGTCCTTGGTGCGGGTGTGGTAAAGCGAGCGGCGCGAGTACATCCTCTGGATGATGGCCGTCACGTTGCCAAACACAACTGCATGCATCAGTGCTGGACACAGAGGAAAGGTTTCTTTATTGTTCTCTGTGTGGTTCTAGTTTGGTACAGAATTAACTACTGCGGCTCGATTGGCTTCTTTCTAGAAGAGACCTCAGGAAAGTCCCATAATACTTCTGCACAGCAGGAAGCTTCATGGGACGTCTTTATAAGCCCCGAGAAGTTAAAAAGCACAGGGCTTAAAACGACTTAGCTGCTCTAAAACCACTGTGAAGCACTGCCTCAAGTAGATTACGCTTTTCACAGAATGTCACTAACACACTGCTGAAAAATAATCCCACTGTTCAGTAAACCTTTTATTTCTCATCAAAACAACTAAATTGTTATTCGAAACAAACCCCAAACTCTCTGACCCCAGTATGAGCATACACACACAGGTTCTGTCAGGGCCTGGGTCCGTGACCCAACGTTTCCAGTTGGGTTTTGATTTCTTATGTTATATTTTGAAGATAATGTGGAGTCTTGGAATATTATTAGTTGGCCCTGAACTTTAGTTTAGTCTATTTTTACCTAGGTCTGCTGTGTTACCTGTCATGTATTTGTTGTCTGCGTGTATCATGTTGTCTAGTTTGTACTATTATTGTGTCTGCGTCTCTCCATGTTTCCTGTTCTATTTTGAAAGTCTTGTTTCTATGTTCACGTGCTTAGTTTTAAAAACACATCCCTGTGGCGTCGTTATGTTTATTTGTGTCAGCTGTGTCTCCCCCAGGTGTGTCCACTCCCCTCATTACCCTCCTGTGTATTTAGGCCCTGTTTCCACATCTACGTTTTCCCTTAAAAACGTATACTTTCCCTTTCGTTTACACACAAATGGAGATGTCGCCTCTGAAAACGATTCTTTCTAAAAACTCCGGCAAAAGTGGAGATTTTGGAAAACGCAGTTTTCGCGTCGCAGCGTGGACTGCAAAAACGGAGGCTTTCGAAAACGATGACGCATTTAATCATGTGATGCAGTCATGTGACCAATTCAACTAAGATGGCGGACGGCATTGTACAGCAGTTGTTTTGTTTGCTCTCAATTTTGAAGGCCCTATTAAAGATTAATATCAGTTTGTACATGCTCCAGATAGCTTTTCTTCAAAGAAGAGGGAATGTAAAGTAAATAAGTAAATAAATGGCAGACGGAAATGACGCAGGTCGAATCGTCTTACGTTTCACGCATGCGCCGTACAGGAACATAAGTGTTTTCAGTGTGGATGAACAACTCTTTGGAAACGATTGAAAATGATAGTGTGGACGCGGAGCGTTTTTAGACAAAAATGCCGTTTTCAAATTTATCCGGATTAGTGTAAACGTAGCCTCAGTCTTTGTCAGGTCGTCTGTGTTTCCTCCCACCATGTCACGGCTCGTTCCCTGTACTTCATGTCTCATGTTCTTGTTTCTTCATCATACTTTCTCGCACGTTCCTGGTCAGAATCATGTTCATGTCTGTTGTCATAGTTACCACAGTTTAGTTTCCCCAGCTTAGGTTTAAGTTTAGTTTTTGCCCCTGTTCGCCTTTTGCTGCATTTTTGTATTCATGTTTGATCAGCCTGAATAAACGGCTCGCTTTTTGTTTAACCTTAGTTACGTCTCCTTCCGTGTCTGCAATTGGGTCCTCCTTTTCACACTCCAGACTGTGACAGGTTTGGTCTTAATGTGAGCACAGCTAACCAGCAGCCATCTTTAAAGACTGGAATCGTTTCATAATGCACTTTTCCTGAGGGAACTACACAGCAGTTTCTCTTCCTAAAAGCAGTTTGAAAAGCTGCTGAAACAGTAGTCAGGCCATGGGGACACTTACACGGTCCACTGACAGCCAGACTAATGGCTTCATTTTATAAAGACCTGTGGTTTTTAAAATGCTGAATTATCTCCAAGTTATAGCACATAGTACCTCTGTAGAGCAGCTTACCATGAGAGAACATTAAACTATGTTTAAGGAAAACATTTACAGAGATTAATGAAGCCGTGGCTTACTCTCACTGCTGTTACATGCAGTCTCCTTTAATAAAGAAATATATACATATCACTGTGGAGGCAGCGTTATTAACAATCAGTGCAATACACACATAAAACATACACTCCAAAAAAATAGTTATTATACAAGAGACCAACTATCCATCATCCATTCGCTTCCACCTGTCCTTATCAGGGTTGAGGGTGTGTGTGTGTGTGTGTGTGTGTGTGTGACATCTCCACACATTATTGTGTCCTCTGTCCATAAATTGCTGCATTTCTCTCGTGATAACCGTTCCAGTGACTCCATTTCTCTGGCGCTTCTTCATTTATTGCTCTCTTTGTGAACGTTCAGTTCTCTTCACTGCGGCCCAAGAGGACACGCATAAGAACACAGAGTTCAAACAAGTAGCACACCGTGAGTCCAACACATCTTTCATCTGTGATTAAGCTGGAATAGATCCTCTACTGAACCCACGTGCAACTGTTCAACAGGCTCAAACAAAAATGGAATCAAGAATAAGAAAGACAAACAAACAGTCACTGCAGTAACAAAACACAACAACAACAAGGAGCAAATTTAAGATTATATTTAAAAGATTTTGTTTATAAAGAATAAGTAATCTGCAACCTGTACTTTGCAATATGGAAACATCTTGGAATAAGCAAGCTTGTCATAGTCGTCAAAGGTTAAACATTAATACATAAATGCATCATGATCAAGCACACTCCAGGGCTGAAAGATGACGCAGAAGAAGTGCCAAAAACAGCAGTTCCTATAATGGCCACTAGAGACATGGGTGGGTCATTTTTGATATGCTATGCCAGTGATTTTCAAACTAGCGTATTTGGAGTTATTTTTCTTTTTTGGTTCATGAAGGATATAGATTTTTTTGGTGTGGTGCATAACCTGTTGTTTGACTTCTGGAGTAAACCATGACAGAGAGCATACTAAACTGACATAGTTTTAAATACAGTGAACTGCAAATATTCCTTTGTAACAAAGCTAGCAGCTAATGACAGCGCTAGATGGCAACTCCTAGCCAAAAAGAGAAAAAGAAAACAAACACCAAAATAAAAAAAAAACAAGTCGGGGCTAGCTAAAATGTCCAAACTCATGGCTTCAGAACAGCAGCATTCACCCCTACACTTACAGTTTATGTTTATAGACCCTGGTTTTAATAAAAGCCGAGTACTGAGTCTACAGGCTGCAACTAATCATTAGTGTTTGGTTAAAGCGTGAACAATGTACAATTACAGCAACTAAAAATCAGGGTTGTGTGGTTGTTAATTTAAAATAATTTCATTTTAATCAGCAGCTACACATCAGCAGACAACAGTAAGAGACAGTCATTGCAATAGTTCATGATGAAAAGGTGAAAAATCCTCAGAAATCATAAACTTTGCAAGTTTGAGAAATATTTACACACCAGCACTTGTTTCATTTAAATCTGCTCAGTACTTATAATACATCTTGAGAACAACTAAAGATATTCGTGGCCAAGCAAATAATGATACCTTTCAATCGGGAAAATGAGAGTAATGAGACAGCTGGGATCATCTATCATGTTTTACTAAAAAAAGAGAAACACTTCTGAAACCAGGGATGGAACAAAATGTGTGCAGCTGTTTGTTTATGAGTCACCTGCACCTGATGAAGAGCTGAACGAGTACTTCAGACTGAGAGGAGAATCAGAGCTTCAAACTCTGAGAGGAAGCACTAACATTCCTTACCTCCGATGAGCATGGTGCAGATGGAGAAGATCTTCTCTGAGTCTGTGTTGGCTGACACATTTCCAAACCCCACACTGGTCAGACTGCTCAGAGCAAAGTAGAGGGAGGTCACATAGCTGCTACGCATTGATGGACCGCCGTCCAGCACGCCAAAACTCCCACTCCCACCAGCTGTCCCAGATGTAGCCTCGCCCCCTGACACGTTCCCGTAATACTGGCTAGAATTCCAGGTTCCTTGCCCTGCGACCTCTGACCCAGACACGTTCCACTGACTGCTGTTGGCTGGAATGCTGCTGACCGTGGTGGGGAACAGCATTGTCAGGGGAGTGGGGAAATACGGAGTACCCAGACGTTTGGCCAGCTCATGGAGCCACCCTGAGACAAAGAGTGAGAGAATAAAATGAATTATGAAAATCTTTGTATTCAGCTCAGCGGCACTCAGCTGATAGCTTTATCACCTAACTGAAATAGAATTAATCATTCTGTTACACTTTAAAAGTACAAAACTAGACATCATCTGTAACTGCACCACTGTACAGTGCATCCCGTACTGTCCACCTTCTACTTTCTTTGAGCATTTCTAATGTATGAAGCCATATACTTTAGGTATATTTCAAAGGAAAATGCTGTACTTGAACTCTTATTTAAATCTGTATTTCTACATCAACTACAATTAAACTGACTCTTTATGTAGAGAAAAATTATTCTGAAGTTGTTCTGCAATTTGTAGATGCAAACTGTTGAAATGCTGCCCATTTTTAATTCATAGAAGCTCTGCATTTCTAACTTTTTTATACCCATATTACAGACATGTTGCCAAGGAATCTATTTAATTGCAAACTGGTCCATCAGTTGTTGTTTTTTTTAACATCTCTTACTTTTCCAGCCATTTGTTTTCCCTGTCCCAAGTGTTAATGCCATCAAAAGAGACATTTTTTAACGACACAGTAAAATGTCTGGGTTGGACACAGGCAAGGTTCACACAGCACTGACACACACACACACACACACACACACACACACACACACATATACACATATATATATATATATATATATATATATATTCCCTATTAGACTCATCAGTGTATAAGAACGTGAGGAGACCATTACTTACACGAGCCTCGACAGATGACAATTTATGACTTGCTTATTGTGTGAGAAATATGAGTGGTGCCTTTCTGGTGGAAACAAAAGTGTTCAAGTATAGCTTATCTGCCTCTGACCAAGGTCCTGATTTCCCCTCACCTTCTACCAGAGCTGACTGAAGTGACTGAACCAAATCAACTGTTGTCCTTCTGCTCTGGGAACACTGACAACATCTTTGAAAAGAAGTATAAAAAGTATATATACCAAGTTACCTGCGAGTGTTTGTCCAAACGCATACAAGTTAAATAAAACCATGACCCCCAGTGCAGTGCAGTGATGTGTAACTTTAAACAAAAACAACACCCCATGACCTGATTTCTCAGTGTTATTTGAATCAGAGTGAAAGTTTGAGTTTATTTTCCAAATAGCTCAAAAGCGACTCAGCTTCAAAGGCCAAAAGGAAGTAAAAGAAAGGAGGAAATCGATAAATGAATGAAAGGGGAAGGAGAACGGAAGTGAAGGATTTTTTTTTTTAAAAAGCATTTGCAAGTGAATGAGTGAAATGGTGAAACCCAGCTGAGCTGCTGACAGCAGACTCGAAAGAAAGAAATACAGCAAGACAGGGAATATAAATAATACAACATGGATGCATCTACTCATTGATCTCTGGCATCACACAAAATCACAAAAAGAAGCTTTGACCTTCTGTGTGTGTGTGTGTGTTGGTTGTCAGGCAGGGAGAGCAGCCTGTCAGCGTAAATTAGCAGAAGTGACAATTGAGCTGTGAGCAGAGTCTCAGTGAGGCAGCTAAACTAACAACATCAGAGGATTTAACACCTGAGTAGTTTCCTAATTACTTTGTCATTAGCACAACTTAACCTCAGCCAAACTGGGGGAGTGGCCCTGGCTAAGACATTACTTTGCATGCATAAGAGTACCACATGCACAAAGGATCATGGAAGCCATTACGATCATAAGCCAAGGTAGTAGACATCTTATGACTTCTTTATTGTTGTGTTTATCGTAACCAGTTGACATGCATACGAGGACAAGTGTTTGTTTGTTCGTCAGCCAAGATTCTGAATGAGAAATATGAGTGGAGCCTTTCTGGTGGAAACAAAAGTGTTCAAGTATAGCTTATCAGCCGCTGTCCAACGACCTGATTTCCCCTCACCTTCCACCAGAGCTGACTGAACTAGTGAGCTGTCTGTGGTCCTAAACGTCTGTCTCCTACCCAGGCAAAAGCTGCCTTTGCACTCTGGGAACTTGATCCATTTGGTGGGAACTTCATCCTTTCAATCTTGACTCTTTTAAGCTGCAAGTTGGAGTGCTGCAGGACAGATTAGTTCCAGCACAGCACTCATCGTCCTTAGGCTGGTCCATACGTTTTCCTTTTGCAACCACTACTAGCAGCTGCTCACCCTGGATGACCCCATGTCTTGGAGATGCCCAGTCTGGCCATAACCATGTGGCCCTTGGTCAGTGCCAAGCAACATCTGCAGACCGAGATCCACCGGGAGAGAATGACTGATCGAGTTAACACTGCGTGTCATTAAAGGAGTTACAGTGGGACAGACATTGTGATTTTCCTAGTGGTTAAATGTGCTAACCATTGTTTTTATTATAAAAGTTGATAAGCTGTTGAGACCATAGACAGTTTAAAATATTGTACATTATGTTAAAGGGACTGGTTCTTATATAGTGCTTTTCTACTCTACTCGAGCACTTTATAAAGCATGCTTCATTCAAGTGCTTTCTATCTAACACTCACAAAGACTCATACTCTGATGGTGCATCCGAGAGCAACTTGTCTCTTGCCTGGAGACTGGAGCAGCCAGGGATTGAACCACCAACCGTCGATAACCTCCTGAGCCACAGCCACCCCAATGTGCAGTATGTTATAGTGTAGGTGTGGTTCTGGTCTGGGACCTCATTACAAGAAGAGCAGAAAAGGGGGAATCGTGGAAACCCAGCCCCTTTAGCACATTTAGCACAACATCCTGAAAGGGTGCAACATTTAGTTCCCATAGTAGGCAAAGGACCTAAATTAATGCTTCTTCTCTAAAGCATATGGCATACTCTCTGTCAAGCCATATCATCATCCTTGTTTTCTACCCTGTTCTGTAAACTAGCATTTGTTTGTGTGTGTGGTGACTGCTGCTCCACCACAGGCTGTAGGGACAGCCATGGCTCAACTGTCCCTAAATTATTGATAGACTTGCGAACAAAAAGTGCACGTCTCCTAAATTCCAGCACACTGACTCACAGAGTAGGCTAGCATATGTACATGCTGATATCAGTGCTCTATTGTGAATCACAGTTGGTGTCACATAAAGGTTCTTTGTAGCTGCCCGGACTCTGTCTGTCTGAATGTCTGAAAGTCTGTCAGTGGAGAGGCTGATGACATGAACTGACCACAGTGTTACTGTTTGTCCTTATGCTGAAAAGATAAGTGCAGGTGGGTTGGTAAGAATCACTGAGAAAGATAGGGAGGAAGGGAGGAACGAGACTGCAAATAAGGGAAAATGAGGACAATAGTAACCAGAGCAAGGTCCTTAGCCTGAAAAACCTGCCAGTGTGCAGCATTTTATTCATGTCTGTTTGTGTGTGTCTGTGTGATGCTTAGAACAAAACGAAAGAC
>VVHJ01036724.1:0-11151 GCA_015107715.1 Tylochromis polylepis | reverse complement strand
CTCCACCATTTGCTCTTAGAACTGAAGAAGCTTCTCGGATGAGAGGTGAAACGTCTTCAAGAAACTTAAAGAAGTCCAGAAGCTTTTCTTACCACGCTCCTTAGACTTTAGCAACCACAGCAACTCAGCCACAGTTTCCGAAGCTCTGCTTTCTTAATGACTGCAGTACCAAACTTCCTCTGGCATTAACATCAGCACAAAAACTGTATAACAGGAGCCTCGTGGTTTGGGTTCTCATGGCTGACCAGCTCCTCTATATGTAATGTGTAGGTGGTTCAGTACTTTGGTCCATATAAAGTTTATTTGTCAACATACCTGTCACTGAATATGATTGATAGCTTGCCTAAAGACAACTTGATCACCTAAATAGAATGGACCCTAACCCTAACCTTATAATGCATTTAGGGGTCTTATTGTTTTTCTTCATTGCAATAATCAACAATCTAGCATTCGTGACCTGTTTTGCCTGGTAGGGCACATCTTTCAGCAACAACAACTGGTTCTAAATATAAAGTTTACACTCAGATAGTGACTACTATTGTTAACACTATTACTAAATGGTAATAAATTTCAAAGCATGCTGTATGTGCCCAGTTGATTGTATATCTACATTTCTAGTGCATGCTGATTGAGAAGACCTTTTGAGACTCACACTTTTTTACCTTCCTTTTCATTCTTTTTTCTGGAAACATCTGGAGCCTGGAATCCCGGCAAATGATCAACCATCAGCGACAAAGCTTCTTCTGACCACTCTCTAAAACAATTTTCAGAGTAAGCAGATCAACGCTGATAATTTCATACTGTAGGAAAACAGTACTTTTTGACAACTGTAGGGTCAAATAGGCAAATATAAACTTTTTACCTTTATTGTTCTTCCAAATAACCTCTGATAACCTGGGCATTTCCTTAAAACCCGGAGGTCTGCCTGATGCAGATTTGGTTTGGTATGGTATGGAGAACCTGCCCTTGGTCTCCACTGTATAGACATGCTACCAACACAGATAGCAGGGCCTACTTCTGAGATAATATTAGGGAACCTCATTTGATATCCATAGTTACATAAAGTTGATGAGTTTCCCAATCTGAGACGTGTTGAAACACTGCTCAGATTATACTGTTGTTATTATATAAGAATTGAAGCCTAGACAATGAAAGCTACAAGTTGCATAAAACAGATGGGTGGTTAAAATGTTCCAGTAGAATAATATACAAAAGACTTAAAAATACAAATAACCTGGATAATATTTCTATCTTTAAGTATTAATATGATATAATATGCTTGTCTCATGGAAAATGCACATTATTATATAACAAACCCTCTTTTTAACCCAAGGTAAATGTCATGGGGTGCTTAGGTTAATGAGTCATTTTACTGTCAAAGCTTTTCCCACAGTACAGACACATGTTTTTATAATTTCACGTGTTTTTACATATCACAGCTGTGACACCCTCACTCTGTCTCAGGTGCTATATTGCAGTGGTGCAACAACACATCTAATTCATGCTGAGAAAAACAAAGCAATCGCAAACAACATAATAGCATTTGCTTGAACATGCCAAGAGAACAATCGCTGGGACTTTTCACATGGGACATCATCACTAAATGCTCACCGCAAAGTCATAGCGGACTTTGTTATGATCATTCATTACACACAGTGAGGATTATCCTAGTGTGGGGAACAGACATAATATTAAGAATGATGTCAGAGTGATCTTTCAGAGCTGGTCTGAAGGAAGGAGGAAGGAGGAGACTTGGAGTGAGTGGGACCAGGGGAGCACTGTGACTTTGATGAGCATCTCTTGCTCTGCTTTTTCAACAGGCTCTGGGAAATCAGGATGGCAGCTCAGCATCACTGAATCAACCACGCAATCCTTCTGGCAGTTTTTGTCCTAGCTGGACTTCAGTGTGGTGCCAGGTCTGTCGGTAGCACCTGCAAGAAAGAGTACCCTGTTTTTTTCCAGCCCTTTGATTAAAGTTCTGGATTAGTTACTCTCCTTTTTGTGGCTTGATGAGTGCAGAAAAAAGTAAAGAGGCTGTGGATATAGACAACTGTGCTTTCAAGTAGTTTGACATGGATGCCCCTGACATATCAGCGTCAGTCACTGAGCAGACCTACCCTCTGTAACTTGTAAGGTCCTGAGACCAAGAAACAACATAGACAATGTGGTCAGAGCAGAGATTCAGAGCATGAAAGATCCCCCTATTCAGGTTTCTTTAAGTTGAGTTTGCACCAGATATTACGATAGAATAGTAGAGAGAAGATGCAAAAGCTGGGAGAAAGACTAAAGATTACTTTCTAAATATCCATATCCAGTGTAACCAATATTCAAATGCTATGCCCTGCGCTTGCTGCCCTGCAAGAAAGACAAAGACCCAATTCATTCATATTATGACAGTCTCACCTGCACTTCCTCTCCATCATCACTGCAGAGTTGATCCAAACAGGAAAGGCTGGCACAGCAGAAATTTAAACTTTTGAAAGAACCTCAAAGCAGATTTCAATTCAAACTGCCTGAGCATAAACTAACATATTATTCAAAAACAACTATTAAGGCAAACTGCTATAAACTTGTAATTTTGCGAAGACGGAAACAGTCGTGACTTTCATTTCATGCTTTGATTTACAGATTATTAAAAGTGAGGCAAAATCAGGCTACAGTAGTTTGAACATTTCAAAAGATTTGAACAGAAAATCATGTGTGCTGCCTGGCTCAAATTTTTAAAAATCCATATTAAAATGGCTGAATTCAATTCCGCTGAGCAAACTCTGATTCTGGAGAAGCCCTTTGATCACATCAAAAAAAAGAAAAATGGAATAAACTTTAAACCAACGTTTAACAAAGGATTCTGAGCAAGGCAACCAGCGCAGACAGAAAGGCAAGACCCTGAAGAAAATCAAAATAAAGGTCACAGGCAGAGATCTTACACAAGGAATCACAGGTGAGTCAAAAAACAGATTGAGTACAAAGCTTGCAAAGGTAATTTGGCAGCTGAGTCATTGTTGTGATTGGCAGAAAAACAGGAATTACTAAACAAAAGGAAATGACTCAGCTGGAGTTTAGTACAAAATATGAATTTAACTGTGCAGAAATCACACACACTACAACTTTTCCAAAGTGCTTATTTGGCCGAAGCTTTTAAATCAGTGACCTTTCATGTTTCTCATACTTGAATTTTGTAGCAGCCATTCTTTCCTTAACTACTCGTTGAGGAGCTTCCTGTGGATCGCAGGCTAAAATCAGGCCTCTCGCTTCACAGGTTGTCAGTAAATGAAAAAGGAGCTCCAGCAGGAAGGAATGGGGGTGGAGAAGTGGTGACACGCAAATGAGTCATCAGGTGGAATAACCTACATGCCGTATAGCCTGCCAGTTTGTGTGTCTGCATGTTGTCATGGTCTACTGTACAAATGCGTGAGCGACAGAAAGAATTTGTTGGGAAATCCTCAGTCTCCCATCAATGCTTTGTCGAAGACTCACTATTGGCCTCAGAGCTGCAGAGTGACTGAGAAATAGCACACTGCCATAAGTGACAAACTTGAAAACAAGCAAACAAACAAAATATACACTAAAGCCATCCAAATGAAGGATATAGATAACTAGCGAGCCTGCCAGAAAGAATGATAAATGGACTGATCATGGCCAAGAAAAGCAAAAACAAGAAATGTGACAACTGAGGTCAAGGAATGGTGAGTTTAGAGCCGTGGTACACTTTCTACCTTCAACAGCTACCCGATGGAAAAGCAAAAAGGAAGGTAGAAGGATGGAAGACGCCTGAGGGAAGGATAGGTAGAGGGCACGGACAGATGCACTGACATTTTCAACCCATTACCATGGTCCACAGAGTGTGTGCTTGCTTTGCCCACAGACACTGCTGCTTCTAGCTGGCATGTGCATTGGTGTGGAATATAGACTAGTTGTAAATGGCCAGATATTTACAGAGTTACTTGAGGTAACAAGACCCAGAAAAAGTTTCAAAGAAACAGAAGAATTCCCTGAAGCTACTTTTGGTTCCCACAAATGGCACCATTTCATAGGTGATGCAGTGCATGCTTCAATAAATTAAAAACAGGTTGATGTACATGCACTAAGAGTGCCATGAGAGAGTGTATATAGAGTACTGTACAAAAGTCTTGAGCCACCCCTCATGTCTTTATATTTTGCACCAAGGAGCCAGAGTTTCAGACTTTGCAGTATATAAATGCACAATAGAGAACTATCAGTCATGGATTGGCCTCCCCAGAACCCAGACCTCAACATTACTGAAGCAGTGTGGGATCATCATGACAACAGAACAGAACAAAAGGCAGAAACATCCAAAGAAGAGCTTTGAATGTTCTTCAAGAAGCCTGGAGAACTATTCCTGAAGACTAGTTAAAGAAATTCAGCAGTTCAATTCAATTTTATTTATATTCAATTCAGTTTTATTTATACAGCGCCAAATCACAACAACAGTCGCCTCAAGGCGTTTTATATTGTCAGGTAGACCCTACAATAATACATACAGAGGAAAACCCAACAATCATATGACCCCCTATGAGCAAGCACTTTGGCGACAGTGGGAAGGAAAAACTCCCTTTTAACAGGAAAAAACCCCTGGCAGAACCAGGGAGGGGCGGCCATCTGCTGCGACCGGTTGGGGTGAGAGAAGGAAGACATTTATATAGTGTCAAATCACAACTTTCGCCTCGAGGCTCTTTATATTGTAAAGTAGAAGAACGCTTGCCTTGGCGAGTTCAGGATGTGTTGAAGAATAAAGATGGTCACACCAAATCCTGACTTTCAGGCTCGTTAGAATTGTACAAGCTCTGGTTGCCTTGTATACTGCATTTCCATGTACGTTTACACATGTTTCAATACATTGCTAGACACATTACACACTTTACAGGCTAGATATAAAGAAACAGGGGCTCAAGACTTTTACACAGGACTGTACATGTCCAAAACAGGCTTTTGGGATAGAAGATTAGTTCTCAAACTGTGGGGCAGGGCCCACTGGTGGGTTGAGGAACCATTCAGTGAAGGCAACCAGAGGAAAAAATATCAAGTGAAACTAGCTGAACTTAAACACATAAAGACCCTACACTAATACAAAGATAACAGATTTAACTAACAATATAAAACTCTTTGAGGCAACTGTTGTCATTTGGCGCTACATAAATAAAACTGAATTGAAGTGAATAAATAGGCATGTGCTGAAAATATCAGGTTGATGTTTGTTCAATTCACTTTGGATGCTTATTATTTTTATTGTTAGTGCATGATGAAAAAAAATTTAGGGTGCAGGGCATAGCATTTTTGCCAGCTTCCGATGTAGGGTATTGCAGAAAACATTTGAGATCCACTGGGACACATTAAATATTTCACACTTCTGGAGTAGAAATCTTCTTACAGTAAGTTCTAACCTCTTAAATATGTCACAAAGTACAAATTATGTAAACACTTTTTACTCATTCTTTCCTCTGGAGATTCGTATTTCAAATCCCAGAACTAGCAGAAGATGCATACAGGATTGTAGTGAATAAATAACCCTTTACTCTCGTTCAAGAACAGACCCAGATCTACTGGTGAGTTGGCAGACTGAACTGCTAACACTCTCGCCCTTTGTGATTTGTCAGTGTCTGTCTCTGGAACAATGACTACATATCTACACATGACTATGACAGGTTTGCTGTATGTGAAATGCTGTGTTTTAACAGCTTTAACATGTGGCTGGCATATGAAGAGTGACATCATTCAAATGCACTTCTCTGTAGCGAGCTTAGAAATAATTCTTTTTAATACTGACTGACTGACTCACTGGTTGAGATAAGGAGAAGCTGAGTTTTAAGAGGAAATACAAGCACAGTCTTTTTTTTTTATCACACTCTTCAGTGCCATGCCACCTCTCATTTTTCTAACCCCTGCTGTATGCATACTGCATATTTGATAACCTAGTGTGTGTTTGACTCCATGTGCCGAGCCTTCCAGTCAGGCAGTGAATGTACTGTGTGGAATAAAAAGGTTTCTGTATTGGGCTATTGATTTTGTGTCTCCTTTAAAGGTTTTCTATGTATGGCTTCAGTTTTTCTCAGTGAGGAAATACACACAAAATATTAGTTTTCCTCCATGGTATGCAGATGTGTTCTGTGTTCTTTTATTTCTAAAAGCAGAAGTCAACATGCTAGCAGGGGAACTGTAGCCGAACCGAGCAGAGAGTCCAGAGTGTGGAGAGCTAAGATGAGCAAGAAAAGAGTGAAAGCAGTGAATCAGATGGTTTCAGTTGAAAATTAACAAGTTAACTTTTTCAACAAATGACTTCCTCATCATGACTGTTCCAGAATGGAGTCTAGATATTGTCTGTGGTATCAAAAATGGTATTGAGTATCAAGTATTTTCCTGGGTATCAGTATTGTGACAACCCAACAAGAATGTTTGCATATAACCTTACCTAAGCTGACAAGGAAATTCAAGTAATTTGGATTTAGTAACTGCAACTGGAATGACTGTAAAAAAAAATTATGTTCATCAGTCAATATGCTAAAAAAAATTATGCCACGTTAATTATGGGAAAAATAGCTGTTGCAATCTTGCAATCTTGCAACACAGAATTCAGTTGCCAAACTAGTACATGCAAGTGAACTTTCCTGTATGAGTATTCATCCATCCATCTATCTTCTTAAACACTTATCCAGTTCAGGGTAGTGGGAGTCTAGAACTTATCCCAGGTGATGTTAGGTGAAAGTACCTGGACAAGAGGAGGAAAACCACACAGGTACAGAGAAAGGCCATAACTGACCAGGGAGGTTGAGCCCAGACATTAAAGACATTATAATTCAACTATTAATTTATCATTGTTTTCTTTTGGTAGGGGTTAGGAGATGAAGGAGCGTGAATGATGAAGCAAATATGATGAGGAGGATGATGAGATGAAAAGCAGACAAGCTTGCAAAGGGCTGGGAAGACTAAGGTCGTGCCTGGGCTTGATAAAAATATTCTCAAGGTCACAGTCATTTATAGATATCAAAACTATTCATAGTATTTGGCTCTGTACGTGTTTTGATAACTAATGTAAAACTCAAGGATCTATGAATAAAAATGGTCTTTTAGTAGAAATTGAAGAAACACATTCTAAAACTGCAGATGTGGGATCCAAATAGCTCCTGATACCAATAGAGTTACTTGATTCTTACTCAATTTGATACCAGGATTTTAAAAACATAATAATAAATGGCATGTATTATAGCATAAACTCGTATTAAATTTAAATCACTGACATGGTAGTGCCAGTCCGTTAAATTAAAATTTTGTTGACAGGACACAGACTGAAATGTTAGCAGGGTGGCTGAGTAGCATACTAAAATTGCAGTGACAGTGACATTACATTACCTTAAGCATTTATACATGTTAGCCTTTACAAACGTCTGAGGAAAATGGTCAGTTTAACAATAATGCCAACTTTCTCTTTAAAAAAAATGGTAAAGCGTATTTCCAGATTACAACATAAAGTACTTCCATATTTGACTGTTACTACCTTTATTATCACAAGTCAGGGTGGAGGTACTGTGGCAGCAGCACTAGTCACCATCTCCCACATGTAGTTTTTCCTGCGCTTGTGGGAACTTTCATATTCTTCGTCAGCATGTAAGGAAACTAGAACACTTGTATTCGTATGGGGTCTGTTAGAATTCCCTCCGTGAATCGCTACCTTATCGTGGTGGAGGGGTTTGTGTGTCCCAGGGATCCCAGGGGCTATGTTGTCTGGGGGCTTTTGCCTCCTGGTATGGTCTCCCATGGAAAATTCGTCCTGGGTGAGGGACCAGACGAAGAGTGATTCAGAAAGACCCCTATGAGAGGACCATCGAGGGAACAGTTTACCCTGCCTGGGATAGGGTTACCGGGGCCTCGCCCTGGAGCCAGGCCAGGAGAGGGTGCCCGAAGGCAAGCGTCTGGTGGCAGGGCCTTAGTCCACGGGGCCCGGCCAGGAGGACGCTCTGGCCAGGCACAGCCCGAAAAAGGGACATGGGCCCATCTTCCCGCAGGCCCACCACCCGCAGGAAGTGCCGTAGGGGTCGGATGCAGTGTGAGTCGGGTGGCGGCCAGGAGCGGAGGCCCTGGCGAACCGATCCCCGGCTACCAAGACTGGCAATGTGTATTCACATGTTGTTGTTTTTTTAAAAATTTTGTGGAGGTGTGTAGCCAGTGGTGAGAGTTAATAACATGGTCTTATGCACATGAACTAAATAAGGTTTCTGAGTACACACTTGGTTAACATACACACTGACCAGGACATAAGAATAAATTCCAGTCCACTCAGTTTGACAGATTAAACTGATTAATAGACTACTACTGACTTCAATTTACATAACACCTAAATGTTTATCTCTTTTCTTTCCCCTTTTGTAATAACATTAGCGTGTTTGAGCACTAGCTCACAATAACAATTATATAGATGGAGTCAGCTAATATTTTTTTTCAATATTTAAAATAAGATGTTCATATAGCATTTTAAAAGCATTGTTTTTCTAAAGAAATACGCCTATTGTCTGTAGTAAAAGGTTGTTTCTTGTACTGGTTAAGAATGTACTAGCTTATTCTATGTTTATCTTTTTGCTGCCTTCACAGAGCTTCTTAGACTAGTTTTATTGTGCAACCATTGAACATTTTTCCAGCAGGTTAGCCTGATAGCCATGACTTAGCTATATGAATATTTATAAAGTTAGCTGAAGTAAAGTTGCAAACAGCAATCTAGCTAACTTACCAGAATTAGAACAATCTATTTTAGGAAGCTATTAATGCTAAATGATAAATTGAGTTTTCATTGATTTTGCTTTTTTATGCCCAATGTAGACATTGCAGATGACTAGCTAATGTTACCAGTAAAGAAAGACAGAAAAAAGAAAGAAACATTTGCATGCACGATGCATTCAATCTCAGCATTTAACTATTTGTCAAATAAGCCCTGGATTCATCAAATTAATTCCCATGTCCTAACACATAATAACGATTTCTATCATTTTTGCTACACCTAAAACTCAGATTGCTTGATTGAAGTTGTTTATGTCATCATTTTTTTGGTTTAAAGTTCAGATATTTGATAATATCATTAAAAATGTTAAAACTTAACCAACAGGTTCAGTACTAACTCGTAATAATATTTACCATATTCACAAACTAAGTTTCGCATGATATCATTCTAATGTTTGCTAATTGTCATGAAACATGAAGCACAGCTAAAGCTGATGGGAATAACAATTTGTCCATTACAATAACAAGCTGTGAAGAAACTGTGTTATAGCTTGGAAATTAAGGTATTACTGTCACTTATGAACCTACCATATTCATAGATGCAAAGGTTATATCTTTATGTTTATCATGATTAATGCTTTGTTTACATGCTAAAGATCTGCACACTAATGCAACATGAGCAAAATGGCCTAAATCTATTTAGCTGAGGCTGTTAAAAATGTAGTTTATAAGGTTATAGCCAGTTACTGTAAATTGGCAATGAACTTAATTAATGATTGTAACAGATGAAAAGTCAGAAAATGTTTACGTGTTGAGAATTTACTGCTAGGTTTTGTTATGGAAATCCATTTAAAACCAGATCCAGTACTGTCAATTTCATAATTTTGACAGAGAATTCTTACTCTACATGAAGCTAAAACTCTAACAATGACCTAAGAAGAAAAAAAAAAAAGTAAAGATAATATACTGCAAATCAGCAGTGGAATATTAAGATTTGTGTTCCATGCGCTTGTGTGATGACTTTTGTTGTGCAGCTGAATCAGAGGAAATAATAAGGCTTTTTTAAAAATCTGACAATAATTGGAACCATGCTCATGTTTCATGTCCAGGTGAAATGATAAGAGAGATAAAGTTGTTTCCATATGAATAAGCCTTCTGCCATGTATAATTAATGTGAATGATAAATCAGAATAGCTGGCAGATAGGCATTCTGTTTGAAGTTGCTACCCAAATGCTACCACTTAAACAATTTGGAATTGTATCCTCTTGACAGCCAGAACTGAACAAACTGGATTTATCATTTAAAACACATTTCTTTTGAGTCAACGTGTATTTTGGGGTTCACAAGAAACTCAGATATTTTCATCAGCAAAGGTGAGAGACAGCATGAATTAATTAGCATGAATTAGACAATAATGGCAGGCCAGGGATGAGCTGAAGTTAGCATGGGTAGCCAGGACTTTAACTAGTTTATGGTACAAAGTATGTCAAATAATGATATTAATAATTGTATCAATTAATCTCAATTTCTACAAGAAGGATCTTAAAAAGGTTCTTAACACTCTGAGGTCTAAGTCATTACCATGACGAAAATCCCTAACCTTAACCCTAATTCTACCCCCAGGTAATCAAAATAGGTTCTTTTTTTCTAATAAGTTTTGACAATCAAGGAACAAAACAGTAATCATTCTAACTGACACATGTCAAAAACAATTTAGATTTTTTCCAAAAATCTGTTGAGTTCATCACTGTTCTCTGTTTGCTGGTGCTAAATGGCCATCTCGGTATATCTGCAGACTTAATCTCTCCTTGGGCTGGTTCCCACTTATCTGTGTGTTTATACAGTGGCTTGCAAAAGTATTCGGCCCCCTTGAACTTTTCCACATTTTGTCACATTACAGCCAAAAACATGAATCAATTTTATTGGAATTCCATGTGAAAGACCAGTGCAAAGTGGTGTACACTTGAGAAGTGGAACGAAAATCATACATGATTCCAAACATTTTTTACAAATAAATAACTGCAAAGTGGGGTGTGCGTAATTATTCAGCCCCCTTTGGTCTGAGTGCAGTCAGTTGCCCATAAATATTGCCTGATGAGTGCTAATAACTATAACTATAACTATAACTCTATAACTAATAGAGTGCACCTGTGTGTAATGTAATGTAATGTAATGTCAGTACAAATACAGCTGTTCTGTGATGGCCTCAGAGGTTGTCTAAGAGAATATTGGGAGCAACAACACCATGAAGTCCAAAGAACACACCAGACAGGTAAGCGATAAAGTTATTGAGAAATTTAAAGCAGGCTTAGGCTACAAAAAGATTTCCCAAGCCTTGAACATTCCACGGAGCACTGTTCAAGCGATCATTCAGAAATGGAAGGAGTATGGCACAACTGTAAACCTACCAAGACAAGGCCGTCCAC
>VVHJ01036721.1:24134-40823 GCA_015107715.1 Tylochromis polylepis | reverse complement strand
AGGAAGTGTGTGTGTGTGTGTGTGTGTGTGTGTGTGTGTGTGTGTGTGTGTGATGACGGGATGTTGTAAATTTACTCAACCTAGCAAACATCAATACATTAGCAAAAAATATGGGAAACTGAGAATCATTTATGCATAAACTTTAACACCCCCCCAAAAAAAGCTCTTTGATGAATCTAACTGTAATCTTTGTCAGTTTCTATTTGGGGCTTTCTGGCAGATGATGGGGAAATCCCTCTTGTCACTTCTATAGTGACTGAATCCAAACTATAAAGTCTTTGTCTGAGATGCTGCATATATGAGTACAAATGTAAGGGCTCAAAGGGGATTTTGAGGATAGGGTAACTGGAAGCACTTGAGGAAAAAGAACACTTTCAAACGAGGTTCAGATGTTATATTTAGCAATATGATTGCTTTTTTTGTGCATACATTGTGCACATGTAAGTAAGTTAAGTGTAAGTGTAAGCTAGTTTTTGAAAAACCTAAATAAATTGCACAAAATGGTGCATATAGCAAAAATGGGACAAATTCAAAGTCATATGCAAATAAATATTTTAATTATCTGGCAATTATTTCACGGTTCAGACTTTAAAGGGTTAAGTCTGCACCGCAAACACGCACACACACATGCGCGGTCGAACCTGAACAGTGGGCTCCAGGGTTGCTCGGGTCAACATCAGTGTATCCTTGGCGGCAGACGCACTGATAAGAACCCACTGTGTTGTTGCAGTCTGCCCAAAGCGAGCACTGACGAAGAGCAGAATGTGCACA
Source organism: Tylochromis polylepis (assembly GCA_015107715.1). Classification (NCBI taxonomy): domain Eukaryota; kingdom Metazoa; phylum Chordata; class Actinopteri; order Cichliformes; family Cichlidae; genus Tylochromis; species Tylochromis polylepis. The sequence continues at coordinate 40,052 of VVHJ01036721.1, read as the reverse complement.
CTCGTCTACATCTGCAATTGAAAATGCAGACATATGGAGGAGTTAAACAGCAATTATAATTGCACATACATAAAAGCTGTTTAATTATAGTTGCGTTTGCATGAGTTGTAACAAATACATTTCTGAAAATAAATCATAGCACAAAGGCAATCATTTATAGTGGAAGCTGTTTAGATTGTGAAATTATGCAGACAAAATCTCTGCATTTGTTCGGGATCCTGGAAAAATCACTGTAACTTGAAATACATTATGCAAGTCAAGACTGGATTCACTTATCTTGCTCATATCTTTAATTTAAAGGCTTGGAAATTCCGATGTGTCTAAAAATAAATGCCTTTCAGCGCAGAAAAAGGGAAATTAATTATCTCGGAGAAAAAGCCAGCTTGACGCGCGTGCATGATGGTGAGCTTGGTACCATGTTTTGTGGGAATTTAGCAAGCATGACTGATTTATGATAAATATCTGAGTGTGGGTGTGTGTTTCGTGTGTTGATGCACGTGTGTTTGTCTCTGTGTGTGCGTGTGCGATCGCTCTGGTGTTATTTTCCGCTATTGCAGGAAACATCCCACAGTTGACTGTCACTCAAACAGAAGTAGTGGGAGAAGGAAACTGTGGTGCAACTGAGTCATTTTTTCCTGAACGCCGTGTTCTTTGCCACATGAATCATTCTCAAAACTCTACAAGAATGTCATTTCTCAAAAGAAAAAAAAAAAGCCCCGAGTAGCTTCACAGAGAGGTCAGAACTGGCGTACAGAACAACAGTGCCTCCTCACCTTGCACCGTTACTGAGGACACTTCCTCTATGTGTTTGAGAAGACGATGCAGCTTCGATGTGACGTTGTACGACGAGAGAGTGAAGTTACAGTCAAGCAACAGAGAGGTGGCAGTTCTGTAGGGATGCACAGGCCATGTGCTGAGATAATAGACAGAAACATCAGACTGCAGAGCTCCATTCACCTAATGATGACACAGACAGACATATTTTAATTTAAAAAATGACTATCAAAGAAAGTACTTATTTTGGAATGCTTGCTGCTGATCTTAGAAGTCTAGTCTCATGATAAATGTGTGAAAGAAGTTTTAACATAGAAGCTGTTGTATTACCATTGCTTGCAGCAGCCTTGTATGATTCAGAAGCCCTTCATCCTTGGACATCAGTTGCTGGTAGTCTGTCTTCACTGTCACTGTTGCATTCAAACGGTTTCCTCCATTCTCAGAATAATTTGCTAAGATTAAAAGTTACAATAAAAAGATCAGTCCAGACAGATTTCTCCCTGCTTAAGAGAAAGAGCTAAAGGCTCAGTTAAAAGCTTGGTTAAAAAAAAAATCAGCAGACTTATTTCAATTGCTAAATGAAATAGGAATAGGCTGAAGCTGTCAGTATTTAACTCAGCAGTTATTCCTTTCATATTTTCTTCAGCAGAAAAGGGATCCAGTGAAAATGGCACACACACTGTGGGGTCTGTGGATTACCCCAAGTAACTAAGATTAGTTTCTGAAAGAATTTAGTGACACTGTAATTTTACAAGGAAGAACACACATATGAAAACCAGAAGCAATGAAACACACTGTTGTCAAGACAACATATTATGTTTTATTTTATTTTATTTGCTTTGTTTGTTTTTGCTACACTCTTACTGTATGAGTTTCACTTGTGCCAGAATTGTGTACACGGTCTACATCGACTGAATGTGAGACAAAACATATGTGCATGGATTTTGTTTGAGCAGATCTGTTAACACTTTCAGTTAATTACTTCATTTCATACAGTAACATTTTACTGTTGCTGTAAGAAAATCTATGGATTTTTTTCTTTTGCTTTATTTGACAAATCACTGAGAACTCGAGGTGCCATTTGGAAGAGAGACATTTAAAAAATCCTGGCCGCCGCCACTGCTACCCTCAGCCTTTTAGTTCATGCACCAATGATATGAAATTAAAAACCCTCATTATTGAGCTATCGCATTCACAAATTAGATGTCCATGCTGCCTGCCTGCCTGCCTGCCAACCCAGCAGGGTGACAATAATACTATAGATATAATACTATAGATAGTAATATAGATAATGCCCTATCATATGAAAGGGCATTGGGTGAGCCCTACCACGTCATAATGACACCATAATGTTTTGCAAAATCACACACTGCATGACTATACAGCTTATAGAAGCTAAAGATTTCAGCCAGTTCTGCTCCAATCATATGGGTAAAGATAATAAAATATACCATTTCAGTATGTAATGCTTCAAGGTCATGGGTCAAAGGTCAGATATCAACATGTTATTATAAAAGCAGGCTGATGTCAGCATGTTGTAATAAAAGCATCATAAAACATCAAAGTTTTAGCGTAGCCCTTGCCCTTCGGGGGGAGCCACCCTCTCTGAGTGCTCATTTTTGAAATTTTATGGACTACCAAGGAAAATGACACATCAAAAAAAAAAATAAAACCACACACACATCAACAGAGTTGTCACATCAGCAGCAAGATGGCAGAAGTGAAGCTGCATTAACAGATACAAATGGTTTGTCAAGTTCGGCTAATATACTGTAGATGCTGGGAGATATAATTTTAGCACAAACGGCAAATTTCAGTTTGATTCGGCCGGGTTAATGCTCTCAATGAGTTGAGTCACTCATTACATTTTAGGATTATTCTAAAACCGTCATTTGCTTAAACAAAGTACAGTAAGATGCATGGTGAACATTCACTTTAAATGCAATGTCGATGCAAAATCATATATATACTAACTTGCTGGATCACTGCAGAAAGAGTGGTGAGATCTCTGGCAGCATTTTTGCCAGCCTGGACAGTCTATATCCAAGTCACACTCCTCAGAACTGGGATGCAATCCATGTGCAGTTGGACAGGATCCTGGCTTGGAACTAAACTCACCACTCCTGTTTACAGCTTCATTCAAAGGAAATAACATGTTGCAGGCCATATATTAGCAGTGAGATATTTGTAGCATTGCAGTTTCAGCGCTTCCCATCTGGTGTCTTGCACACAGCACCACACACTGAAAGGTCACGCTGACTGCCTGGCTAGAGACAGTGTGTGTATGTGTATGTGTGTGTGTGTGTGTGTGTGTGTGTGTGTGGTATATAATCAGATTTTACAGACACACAGAGTCTTCTACAGTCTAAGAACAAAACAATGTGTGCTTTTCTTTAATCCTGATTAGTGCAGTATACTCACGCAGGGCACAGTAACGACCAACTTGTACATAGCCAGAGCAGCATCCAATCACCTGCTCCATCATCATCTTGTACTCAGTCTGATGGATCATCCTGTACATTGTGACATTACAAGTCTTCCAGAGGAGCCAACCACCACAAGGCTTGGACACTGAATAGGGAACCTTGTGCACCACCAGGAAACTCACAGTCTTTGTTTCATTATGAGTACACAGGTGGTAGCCAGACAGAGACAGGCTATTTCCTGAAAATAAAATATATCTTTTAGATATCAGATGGTTTCCTTGGTATCTTGTACATTGCTGCAAAATAAAATCGGATTTTACATTTTGAGTCAGTCTCATAAACTGCTCCTTCATGTTAATGTGCTCAGTAAGTATTGAATAATGTCCAGCATCTGTGACATTAGAAATGTGAAGGCTTTAATCAAAATAAATGAATGTCATATGTTTAGAGTGAATCTGTTGTCAGCATTGTGGCCTACCTTCATTCACAGTGTCCTGTCCCCGACAGAGAGCCAGCAGGGCCACAGCCACCCCAAAAGAGAGCATCCAACTCATTTTCACATCAGAATCTCACCCATGTATTTAACTACCACATTGTACCTGCATATTTCACTTTGAAATGATACTAGCGCACTGTTCAGGGTGTAGTCAAAGACCAAATCCTCTGTGGTGCTCTCTTTCCCCTCCCCTTACTGACCCAACAGTCCCCAATGTACCACAAAATTACAGCATCCAACAGGTAAGTAGTATATGAATTTTAATATTTGCAGTCACCATTTTATTAGTTTACTAAAAGTATATTAATTCTGGAAAGAGGTTAATGTTTTTTTAAACAGGTTTTAAATTACTGTCAGCGAAACAACCTGGATAATCAGTATAAACAAGAAAAACAAGGTCTTTGCTTTTCATGCAACCTGTGAGAGGAAATGCATGCTTTTATTTTTGTCAAATAAATACATCATGGCTTTACCTATTCTTTGGCTGTGTCAGTGTAAGTAAACATGTTTATGAGGCCAAGGAGAATTATGGGCTGGGAGGAATCAGAGTCCCTAATGGCTTGGTTTCCACTCAGGTAACCATGGCAGTGCTTGCTATGATGCTGGCATTAACAACCAACCATCTTAGCTATTAAAATCAAGTAAGGAGGAGTGAGAACTTCCCTGCCATTTTCCCACGTCTTCATTCTGCTAATATCAAAAAGCAACAGGATGCTTTGGCTGTCAAAGACATACTTTAAAAAAAAGACTCACGTTGTGATCACATTGGCATTCTGAATGTGAAATTCCTGGTAGATGAAACAAAATTCTACAAGCCTTTTGGCATGCCTTTAATTCTTCGCAAAAGTACCAGTTCAAATAATGGTGTTCCATTAATAGTAATGAGGTGTGAAAATGAACCTGATTAAATGTAATTCAGTGATTAAGCAGTAATGAGTGGGCTCATGCTAACAGGCTTGTGTGTGTGAATGCAAGGCAGTGAAGGGCTTTCGGTTGGGTTATCAGAGGTCACCAAACATAAATATATGCTTTGCATACGCATGCTTTCGTGCTTTGTTGAAACTAAAGATAATTGGGAGTGGCGCAGTCTTTTCACCATCACTGCTGTCCTTGATTAAGTGAGATGAGACTGTTGCCAGGTACTGTAGTTGATGAGGCTTTCCAGGAAAAGACCTTTAAGCAAAATAGGTATAGTGACAAATCCCCACTGGATGGAAGTGATGACACAAATGCACTGCTGTGCTGCAGTGACTTTTTTTTTTTGTAGTCATGGATATAATTAGTTTCACTGGGGCTAGATGGGCATTAAAGTAGTGTCTTCTGTAGTTGCATTAATAACATTTAACTCCTTTGCACGGCATTTTATTAACGAGGATCAAAAATTAAAAAGTACTCTTTAAAATAATCAGACCAAGACTTTAAAAAAAGAACAAGAAAGAAACAAAAATAAGTAGAGTACTTACTTCCTACTTTCCTCACTTGGTCAGGTTTACTGTAACACATGTGACTTCACACAAGTAGAACACAACCACAGCAGCAAACTTAGTGTACCTAATTAAAACTATGCGCAACTAAAGTGTGCAGTAAATTACAATCTGCAGTAAAATGCTAGTTAGCCTTTACCGACTTTCACTAAATCTTGTTTTAAAAAAGAATCAAACGAAAAATAGTACATATCCCTTTAAATTAGCCTCAGTTTCGAGTCTTCCGTTTGCACCGCCCCTTGCTCTTTGACCAGCCTATCAGTGCACAGTGCACGTGACGAGCGCTCTTTGCGATGACCTCATCCCTGGTGTGGGATGACGTCAAATTCAAGATGGATGGAATCACGACCAGCGAGGAGAAATCTACACAACACTGAACAAAGTCCCGGCTACGTGGACAAAAGACCGTATTCACGACGGGCAGGGTAAGTGTAGCCAGCCTAACGAAGTTACCGTTCAGTAAAACGAACAGGGGGGCTCAGACATAGTTGGTGAGAGCTGTTAAGGAGAAGCTTTTTCCTTTTCCTCCCTGACGTAACTCGAAAGGGGGATTGTGTCGCCGTAAAAACCTGACCAGCTACAACCTGTTTTGCAGCCAGCAGCAGCTCTAGTGTCAGGCCGGTGTCGAACCGTTTTTTTTCTTGGGTTTTTATTTTTGGTGGTTAAAAAATAAATAAATAAAAGAACTAAAAAAAAAAAACTAAACCAAAAATCCCATGACTTCAACCGGGGATAGCGTTTATAACTGACTGCTTACACGCTAAAACGGCGTCTCTGTCCCCACCGACTTTCATTTCTGGATTAGCGCGGTGCAGTCCATTGAAACGCGCTCAACTCCCCCCCCCCCTCTTTATTTGGCGTTAGCTGTTCGAGACCGAGTGTTGCATCCTCGGTTTTATCTGAAGTTAAATTTTAAAAAAGAAATGTACGAATGCGTTATGAAGTGAAAGCAGCATTTCAGTCGGAGAAGTTCTTTTAGAGCCACGTCTCATGGATGATCTAGTGCCCGAAGCTTCACTTAGCTTCCTCTGAGAAAACATGACACGACTCAACATTTCCTTGTTTTTCCTAACACGGAGTACACATTTTCATCCAAAGTCCACTAGGCAATCTTTGGGTTTTTTTGATGAATGAATGAAGGTTCTGCCCATAAATATATTTAGCAAAAGTCAAAGTAGCCAACGTAAGTAACGCGGCTTCCGGTTACAATTTTCAAAATAAACACCGTAACATCCTGGGTGCACCGTTTTCAGGAAAATGAAATGCATGCATGCATGCATATAATGTTTTTTAATCCTTGTTTTTGACTATGTTAATTACACAACTATTGCTGTGTGCCAGATGGGGTTTGTTCTTGTAACAGTACAGTGTTGTTCAGTAGTATTATTGTTGTCTCACCACTGACCAACGTAGGTGTATTGAACTGCAAGGGTTAGATGTTATGCAGTTTCTTACATGGAGTCTACATTTCTCAGAGACATCAGCAGTTTCCCGATGCTAACGCATACTGTACCATGTTTGATGAATCTTTTAGCTGACAGTATAAACAGCAGGCTAGATTCATCAAATAAAATTGCCTCCTGAAATACCAAGAGTGCATTTCTCTGTAGGTTACCTTTTTCTGCCATAGAAACAGATTTAGTTGTTTAATGGTTTAAGTGAGGGTGGCTCAAGGCAGACATTGCATAGTGGAAAACTTGTAGTTGAAACCTTTTAAACTTCCTGCAGTGCCCTGTGTGGTTGAGGGCAACTTGACAGAACTCCCTTTTTCATACCTTCAGACTGATAATATGATGTAATTCCCATAAATTCTGTGCAGATTTCCTTTACACCATTTTATATTTTAAAAGGCTCAACTTTGACTTCTAGTGATCATCACAAAAAACAGCAAGACAAAAAACATACACACATGTAGTTGTACCCCGTTCTGTTAAACACGATACCTAGTTTAACCAGTTTTTTATTTACTTTTACAGCAGTCTGTAAGGCATGACTATTTATAGCCCATAATACAACTGATTTACAACTCATTTTGGTAAATAAAATGTAAGCAAAAGAAATCCTGTTACTGTATTTTAGACAACATAATCCTGTCTTTGTTTTTATCAGATCAGCATCTGAAAAGTGAGAGCTTTTCTGTTTTCAGGTGAGGGTAAAATCTTCACACATGATAAACAGGAGGTTATGTTTGGCATTTTTGCAGTTTTTGGATTGCCAGTTTGCTTAATAATGAATAATGGCTGCAGCTGTAGTTCTCAGCAATTATTGTAATGTGTTACTACTTCCTTTGAATGGTTATGGGTTGCAACATAACATGAACGATCAGAAAGCACAACTCCCCACCAAGGGCAAAGGCTATACTAAAACTTAGATTATTGATAATGTTTTTGTTACAACATGCTGACGCCAGCTGCTTTTGTAATTGCAGCATGCTGATGTCAGCATTGTTAATATGGAGATCTTGTGTAGTATATTAATCTTTTAGTGTCACTGTGAAGTCATATAATGTTGTATATGAGCTCTTTAATAATGTTCTAAAGAGGTCAAACAAAGAAAGTGCTTATGTCCCCCAAGGACTAATATATTGCTTCGGAGTTTGAAGATGATCTGATGGAAACCAAAGCTTTTTCCTAATTCCTGTGACCCTGACCTGTGACCTATGATCTTGAAGCATTACATACTAAAGTGGTGATGATTGGAGCAGAACTGGCTGAGATCTTTAGCTTCTTTAAGCTGTAAAAACTTGAGATTTTAAGATATATTCATGCAGTGTGTGATTTTGCAGAACTTTATGGCGTCATTATGATGTGACAGGGCATTGTATTGAAAAAAAAAAGAAGAAAAAAGTGTGCTGTACAGCTTTCCCGATTCTCTTTCATATGATATATTATGCTTGATATGATTATTTGATTTTTTTTTTTCAGGGTCAACTTTGACCTTGGGTGCAAACAATAAAGGTCAAGGTCAAATGCTTAGCCAACTAGCTGCTCATGTCCCCCAAGGTCTAGTATATTGTTGTGAAGTTTGAAGACGATCCATATAAAACTCTGGGTAATAAAAAGATTTTACTGGTTTTCATATTTGGTGTGACCTTGACCTGATTTTCACCTAAATTAAATAAGCTGGAGCTTTTATGGGTGTCTACCATCAGACAAAATTTTCATATGATATCTTAAAAGTGGTGGATGCTAGACTGCTAATAGACAGACAGACAAACAAACAGAACTGATTACATAATCCCTCACTTTTGGGGGGACAACAGACAAAAGGCTTCAGGAATACTGCAGTGTCTCAACTGAAGTAATCATAAATTTAAAAAAAAACATCTCTTAAATGTCAATGAAGTTCCCTCTGTTTACCATCAGGTAGTACCTAGTGTATGTGTGTGCGTGTGTGTGTGTGCAGGAAATGCAGTGTCAAGTTTGAAGTAGATTCGATGACAGAAGAATGTGAGGAACACATACTGAGATTCCTTTATTCATTAGTGAAAAAATGTATTTTTACTATTTAGAGACTATGAATTTTTACTTGATGTCATATTTAACTGATCACAGAGAACTGACAAGAACACCACACACAATTATACGTAGGTAACATAGAGTGAAAGCCCAAAATTCCCATCAGCTTTTATTTAGTAAATGCTTATTCTTGTCCATGCATCCATGTCCAACGAATTATAAAAATTAAAAAAAAATACAGATTTATTTATGTGTATATATGTTTATATGTCTGCATTCCTGCAATAAAATGTAATCTTTTTATAATATAATCTTTTTTTCTCCTCTTTCAGCCATGGAGAGCCTAGTGCATTACAGTAACCCCTCCCATGCCCTCTCATTGCTGGGGGTTCTGAATGAGCAGCGACTGCGGGGACAAATGTGTGATGTGGTCCTGGTTGTGGGAGACCAAAGGTACCAGGCCCATAAGAGCGTTCTGGCTGCCAGCAGTGAGTATTTCCAGTCCCTTTTCTCACGGGTGGACGCAGACTCGTTGACAGTTGTAAACCTGGACTTCTGTGAGCCGGACGCCTTTGAGATAGTTTTGAATTACATTTACTCCTCCTCACTCTTTGTGGACAAAGGCAGCCTGGCAGCCATTCAAGAGCTGGGATACAGCCTTGGAATTCCTTTCCTCACCAACATTGTGTCAACAAGGCCACATGCATCCTACTGTGTGTCTAGAAAAAGGCTTTCGTTCTCAGAGGGGGATGAGAATGATGTCCACACAAGGAGCGTCATTGTGCGTCGGGTCCGGAATGACACGGTCCATCCCTCTTGCTCAAATTATCAGAGAAAAGCATCTGAGAGATCAACGTCTCCCCACTCTGCTCATGGGTCCACTCAGCCTCCATCAGAACACAACTCATATGAATCGGTCAGAAACTCTGAGTCCAGCAGGAAATCCCCTGACCGGGGTGAAGCTTTGGAGAGGACGTATGCCTCCATATTAAAAGGGAATTCATCACACTTCACATCTGTGAGGCCCCAGCTGACATCATCAGTATCTTTCAGTGATGCTGAAGTGCAGCACATCAGGCTGCCATCTGGCCCTGACCAGGACAATAAAGAGGAGAATGAGGAGCAGGAGTCGCGCTATAATACCAAAGTGCCCTTTCAGGGTCAGGCTAGTGAGCCAAGCCAGACCATTGACAGGAGTGGGCCACTTATAAAAAGCCTACTCAGGAGGTCATTATCCATGGACAGCCCCGTTCCAGTCTTCTCACCCACGCTGGAGCTCAAGGAGCTGCAAAATCGAGACCAGTCAGTTGTACAGATGGCATTGAAAACGTCTGTGCCAGAAACATCTGTCCACAACGGTGACTCAAAAAGAACGTCTCCTCTGGTTCTCAGGTCAAAGTATACCGGCAGGTCTGATGGAGAAACTCAGGTAGAAAGAGAGGTCAGTGTGAAAGCTGAGCCCAGCAGTCCACTTGCTGACCCTATGGACATCGTACGCATCACAGTTGGTGATTCTTTGCCAGTCAGTCTCAAAGACTTTCAAACTAATTATGATCAAGGTTCCAGGGAAGTCTTAAATCCTGTGGGGAAAAGAAGGGACAGGCCAGACAACAGACGGTACCCATTAAAGAAGAGCAAATTATTTAAAGAACATGCTCTCTCAGTTAACATGAATATGTCAAAAACAGTTCCTCAGCATGCCAGCAGTGACCCTAACGAGGACAGCGAGGAGTCGCCTCAGAACAAGATTTTCAAATGCTGGAATTGTTTAAAGGTTTTCCGGTCAGGTGCTGGACTTCATCGTCATGTAAATATGTATCACAATCCGGAAAAGCCGTATGCTTGTGACATCTGCCACAAGCGCTTTCATACCAACTTCAAAGTGTGGACGCACTGCCAAACTCAGCATGGTGTAGTACAAAACCCAGCATCATCCGCCAGCTCCTCTGTTCTTGATGAAAAATTTCAAAAGAAGTTAATAGATATTGTGAGAGAGAGAGAAATAAAGAAAGCTTTGCTTTGGAAGTTAAAGAGGAATAAGCAGGGTTTGCAGTCTCCTGCAATTATAAAAAAGAGATCAAGGCCCAGCTACATATGCCCATATTGTGGCAAGGTATTTGTGTTCCAGTCTCAGTACAGGCAGCATTTAAGGACACATCCTGCTGAAAAAGCTGACCAGGACACAGCGAGGGAGAGCATCCTCTACCAGGAACAGGATGAGATCATTCAACAGAAGAACCCTGACACTGGTGTTTACTCCTGTAGACTTTGTAATATGAAGTTGTCATCGCTCTTGGAACAGGGTGACCATGAGAGAGGCTGTCGCCATGCAACCGTGTGCCCTTATTGTGGCCTCAGATTCTCAAGTCCAGTTGTCAAGAAAGACCATGAGGCACATTGTAAGTACAAGAAACTGACATGCCTGGAATGCATGCGCACCTTCAAATCCTCCTTCAGCATTTGGCGCCATCAGGTGGAGGTGCACAACCACAATATGATGACTGTTAAAGACCACATTCTCCTGAAGCAACAAGAGAACAATGAAGAGGAATCTGAAATGCTCAAAGATGAGCCTTACAGTGATGAGCCTCTAACAAGTGAGAGCACAAGAGAGAACATCAGTTACAGTGATTCCTCAGGTCCACCTATGTATGATTCTGAAGACTCCTCATCCTATGTGCCTGAAGACCTGAGCATGGGCCACCATGGCAAGCTGGTAGTGAAGGAAGAGCCGTTAGAGGAGGCTGTGAGTGAGAGGGACAACCCAGATGCTGCCAAAAGTGGCTCAGAAGAACCCGGTGTGTGGCCGTGCGAGAAATGCGGAAATCTTTTCAGCTCTCGCAAAGACCTGGAACGACACCAGGAGCTGCTATGCCACATCAAACCATTCATCTGTCACATCTGCAACAAAGCCTTCAGGACCAACTTCCGCCTTTGGAGCCACTTCCAGTCTCACATGTCAACTGCTAATGAACCCGGAGCCAAAGAGATCGACAGAAACCCCTCACCTCTGACCCCTTCCCCTCCACTTACCCCTTCAGAACGTCCCTCCCCACAGGCCTCTGTGCTCATATCTACTCAGGCAGCACCAGTCCCTGCTGCTGCAGTGGCAGCATTGACCGACGAGTCCAGCAGCCCAGATCCTTGCAGCTCATTGGTAAGCAAGACCAAGAGGCCCGAACTGGAACGGCAAACCAGCACCCAAAGCCCTCTGTCAAGGTCAAACAGCATGGAGAATCCAGGCGGCCCTCAGGAATCAGACACACTCTTTTACCATGCACCGTCTCTCTCTGCCCTGACATTTAAGAGGCAGTACATGTGCAAACTCTGCCACAGGACCTTCAAGACAGCCTTCAGTCTGTGGAGCCATGAGCAGAGTCACAGTCACATGTAAGCATCAGATGGCCGATAGCAGTGAGGTTTTTCTCGGGAGACAATACTTACTATAAGAATAAACACACCTCAGCCTACAAACAAAAGACTTTGAATGTATAGCTTATTCGCTTGCCTCCAATGTCATATATTGAAGTGGCCATGTTTATTTAGACGCGTAAACGTGAATGTGCAATCAAGTGCTAGATTCCTCTGTGAGAAGAGATGACTATAATTTTTTTTTTTTTCTTGCAAAAGGATCTATATGACTCTCTGTTTCAGACCTCTTTTGGTTGTCTAGTTGTATTTACCTATCTAGTCGTTTTAAGAAAACAAGGTAAAGAGTTGCACCCCTCAATGCTTTTCGCTGTGCCGCTTTCGACTTAAAGGTAGAGCAAAAGGTGGGACAAGTGTTTACATTGTTCTCTCCGAGTGTGGTGGAAAAAGTGCTTTAAAGTTTTGGAGGCTGCAGTTCATTTAAAGACTAGAGCTTTCGCTTTTTGTATAAACATGTGATTGACATCCCTTAAGATATTATTGGTGGCCTCAACAATGTATTCAATATGCACTTTTTTGATTCTGGTAGGAAGATATAATCCTCAGTGATTACTTTGGATCAGTATGTTTCCCTAACTGAGATTTTAGGCTGCAGGAGTAAAAGTGACAACAACAAGCATCTATAATTTTTTTTTTCTTCATGCGTAGCACTCATTTGTTTTTACGTTTGTCTCATATTGCATTTGTATCAACTGATTTCGTCAAAAAAATTCAATGAGACACTCTGTATAAGAAAGCTATACTACTTACTCTACTTGCAGTCTTCATTCAGTACCCACAAAGTATAGTATCTTCCTAATGATTAGCCTGCTGAATCGGCTCCACTGTTACACACATTAATGAAACAATGCAATCAACTGGAAGATTACAGAAAAAATATTTATTTTCTAAAGTTAAATGATTATAACGTCGCTAAATTATGTGGAAAAAGATGCTCAGACCAGTGCACTAGTAGCCATGCAGGCTGTCATTGAAAAACAGTGGGCTGGGTTGATCTCAAAGTCCTAAATACTAGACATCATTTCAGTATTTGGCTTATGATAATATGAAATATTTCCTGTGAGCAAGCTTTCAGAAGATTTCAAATCAAGTGCAGTGCAGTATAATAATATAATTTATGGTTTTGATGAAACGATAAATAAAAACCTCTAAAAGTAGTTTGTTTATATGAAACGTTGTCACAGTGTCTGAATCACTCAAATCTGCCAGCTGAGTACAGGACCAGTGTTATGTAAATACACTGATAGAATTTTTTGCAATTGAACACATTAGACGATTAAGTAAGCTTTACAGTGCTTCGATGGCCTTATGCAACTTTACAAAACTATTTTGTTATTTTACATGAAAGCACAACAGCTTCAGACGACTTATGACTCAGGCATTTCAAGGTGGTGGCGTCAAACGGGAGGGAAAGCAATGAGACGGCAAAATCTTTGATTCTATGAATGGTCACAGAGTGTTCCTGCTTCCTAAAGATTTCTTAGAAAAATAATGATTGTGTTTTGATTGTATTCCGGTTGTTTTACAAATGTATTCTTGTACAAGTATATACTTCTGCTTCGGCTTGATAGTTTAGAACTTTGTCATAAATTATTATTGCTGTTTGGGAGACTTTGACAGACAGAACTCCACATGAATTAATGGACTTTGTTTTCCACTAAATGATTAATGCGAGCTGCATTGTGATGTTAAATTCTTTGCGGAATTTCTGTATTGATAATAGTGCTCTTAATTTCCTGTGAGAAAGACTTTCTGAAAGTTTCACAGGAATGCTTATAGACTTGTGTACATGGAAGTGTTTGTATTCTTGATTTTTGTACCGATTTTGTTAGTAAACAAGAGTTTGATCTTTTTAGTACTCCTGTGCTCTCACTGCAATAATGAATATTTGTATCAACATTGGTTGCATTACTGTTGCTTTTTGAGACTTGCAGCTGTTTTGTGTTTAGGTTTTTCTACAGTTTTGTGCTTCACTTCTGTAATAAAGAGTAACAATGGAGTATATATATATATATATATATATATATATATATATATATATATAAAAAATACTATATACATACATAAACGATCATTTGTGGTATTGGATTTATGCACTTAACAAGTTTGAAGGTTTCACGGTGGAGCAAAAGGTTTTGGGTTACATTTTCATTCGTGCTAGTCTAATTGGTCATTCGAAATTGGCCATATATTGCTGCTAGGTAGATTAAGTATTTAAATGGATAGAATAATGTGTGAAAAGGTGAATTCCAAATACCTGTGTCAAATACTTACGTACAAGCATTTGGACAATGGCACAATTTCTGTAGTTTTACCTTTGTACACCATTCCAGTGAATATCAAATCAAATGGCTGCAATGTGACTAGTGCAGACTTTATTTTAGTTTAAAGGTTTTAACAAAAGTAGAGTTTTAACTGATTTTGAATTACAGCCATTTGTATATGTAGCCACCCCCCCTTCAAATAGTTTTTTTTAAATAGTTTTTTAAATAATTAGACAGTTGACAAGCAGTTAAATGACCAGGTGAGGCGTGTTCCCTATTTATTCCATGACTAAGCTGATAAAAGATCTGTGATGACCTTGCATTTGGTAGTTGTTAACTGGAACTCTCACTGTTAGGTCCAAGGATACTGGTGCAAGTGAAAGAGGACATTAGGCTGACAAAACAATCAAACAAAAAACACCTTTCAGAGAGCAAAAACTTGAAAAGTGGTGAAATGTACAGTATGGTTCATTCTTTTAAAAGGAGGAATGCACTGTTCAGCTCAGCAACACCAAAAGGCCAGGAAGACTATTTAAGGGGATGATCACAGAGATTTTGTTTTCTTGCTTCAGAAAAACTTCTTCACATCTAACCAAGTCTAGAAAACTCTTGAGGAGATGGGCGTGTCATTGTCAAAGTACACTCAAGACCAGGAAGACCAGATTAACTTTGTCAGAAAACATGTAAAAGTTCTTGGAGAGCTCTAAAAAAAAACAAAAACCCAAAAACTCTTTGGACATATGAGATTATCATGTAGCAGAATGATGGGAATAGAAATGTATTGGAAAGATGAGAAACGGCTCTTGATATGAAACATACCACATCATCTGTCAAACATGGTGTAGGTAATGTTATGGCAGGGGCATATATGGCTGCATTTATAGTGTTTATTGTTGAAGTGACTGCTGACAGACGTGTAGGGGCTATATTCTCTGCTCAGATTCAGTCAAATGCTACAAAACTAATCGGACGGTGCTCCACAGAGTACAGATCCTTTTCTTGTCATTTGACGAGCCAAGAGTGGAAATGTTTGGCATTCTTCTTTTTTTTTCTAATTTTTTTTTTTTAAAGATGAGAATGAATGAGAAAATAGGTATTGCAAATGACTTCTCTGCCAACTGGCTGACTGATTGATCCACTCATCATTGCAGTACTTTCAGCATTACAAATGCAATGAAGTTGTGAATTCTGATATTTATTTACTGCACAAAACGTCTGAACTTCACAGCAAGTATTTGGCCCTTTCCTGATTTTAGTTTCTTGTGTATTTGTCACATTTACAAATTTTTGAGATCATCAAACAATTCTGAATATTAGACAAAGACAATCTGAGTAAATACAAAATGCAGTATTTAAGTGATTATTTTTTTAATGCATTAAAAAAAAAAAAAATCCAAATCTACCTATCACTGTGTGGTGGGGGACCTGCAATCAAATGTTTGCCATAACTTTCAATGAGTTTTTCACATCACTGTGGAGGAATTTTTGACACGTCTTTGCAGAATTGTTTTATTTTAGCCACACTGGATTGGTTATGAGCATGAACAGCAGGATTTTTTTTTTTTTTTTTTCCCGATTCAGAGGTGG
>VVHJ01036721.1:6182-16632 GCA_015107715.1 Tylochromis polylepis | reverse complement strand
AATTGGACTTTTTCCGTTTTAGGCTCAGAAACACAAAAACTCCTTTTAGTATTATTATTATTATTATTATTATTATTATTATTATTATTATTATTTATTTATTTATTTATTTTTTTTTTTTTATTTTTTTTTTTTTTTTTTAATTTTATTTTTTGCATCTATGTATTTTATTTGTACCTTTGCCTATATGGAACGGCCATGGCTTCATTTCTAAAGCAGAGATTATTCCTTCACTTCAGACTTGCATTTGTATAGTTAATGTTATACAACCAGCAAAAAACATCACATTCTAATTACAGTGTGCTCTGGAAAATCATTCCTTACTCCTGATTTCACATCAAACTGGCCATATGAGTCCCATTAGAAACGGGAATCACATCCAAAGACTTAATTTTGGAAAAGGTTAACAGAATGATATATTCAAGATGTGGGAAAGTGTCCCTAGTTTTCTTGAGCAAGTAGCGTTTCTCTTTTGTTGGTCAATAAATTAACAAAAACTTAATGTTGTTGTTAGTGGCGTCAGTGTAACACACTGATTGTATGTTATTTACATTCAGGTAAGGGACTAAAATCCTACAATAATCATTTTCAGTGTTTCCCATTAATGACCTAGACTCTAGTCTCTGCCTGCTACAGTTTCATAATAAACCAAACATATTTTTATGCTTTTCATGGTAATCTCACCCTGTAAAGTCTGCCGGTCATAAGATGGCCAGCTGCCAACACCAGCTGCGGATTTGTGGGACAGAAAAGGCAGCTAAATACATGTTTCAGTTATTAAATTGTCACAATGTACTTAACAATTGAAGTGTTCTGTACTTTGTGCCACTGGTATAAGTTAGCAGGTTGTTTCAGAGCTTGATGTTATATATTCAAGAGCACTGCTGCAGGCCACACCCCTTTCCGGAAGAGGTCTTATGAGTGATGGAGAGCAGCCACATTCAGCACATTCAGTTGATCACATGGCAGATAACAGATGTTTTCCCTAAAAACCTTTTCTTGGAACATGTTTTGAAGTTAAAGAAACATATAAAGGAGAATTCACAAAGAGTTATGAAAAGACATCCACGGTGTTCAGAGAATGTGACTGCATTTATAAAAGGCTACTTAACTTTATTTTATGTAGGCTGTATGAACATGGACAAACAGGTGAAAAGCGTGACTTTGATCTGAGGCTGGAATTTAAATAAAGAAATATAGATTAGCAGAAACTATGGTGAGTGGTCATTTGTGTTTAACACATTAATTAAATTTCAAAAGCTATCAGTATATTATCAAAAAAGGCACGAGACGTGTTCCTTGTCAGTCATGTTGTTTGTTTTTGTGAATGATGGTGCTTTGGATTAAGGAACAGCATTTTCTCCTTCCCTTTCCTCTGCTAACAGATAACAAAGGAAGCACTGAGGATTGTGAACATTTGACTGTCTCTTATGTATGCCCCTTACGTAGTTCAGGTCACTTCACCATGTTAGGAACAGTTCTAGGCAGGAAAGACTATTTGATCACATTCTGTGGCTTTTTTTTTTTCCTGTGAGCAATTGTTTTGCACATTAATCAAAAAATCCCAGCACAGCACAGCTGTTCTCTTTAACTTCAGAGTATGGTCATTTAGTTGCATGGCATCATGGAACATAAACTCAGGATTAAGCAGTACGTACAGACCACTTTGAAATAGCTTACAAGTGATACTTTCATCTTAATAGGGCGAGTTTCTCTCACAGCTTCATAGTTGTTCGAGCTGTACTATTTGTGATAAGAGAAACAGAAAAATATAAGCTTTATTGGGGACTTGGTTGTATTCAGATATATCTGATTTATTACAGAGGGTTGGAGAGAAGCAAAAAGGTTGCTTATCATAACCTGATGGGTTCATAGTGGGATACACTGTAATCCAAGGAGAAAGGAAAAACGGCAAACAGAGCATTCTTTATGCCTCTTTAGTCATACTGGAGAACCACAAATTAGGTTTAAAAAATGTAAAAGTGGATTTTGCATAATATGACCCCTTTCGCAAAGCGTAGGTATGCACACCACCCACTCACCACCAGCTACAACACAAATAGAATCCAATTCTGCGGGAAACACTGCACTGATTTCGTTCCTCCACACCCACCTCACATACTGAGCTGCTCCATGTTTGGTGTATTGCTTTATCTCCAGAGAATCAGTTTTAGTTCATCTTTCTGTGAATTTGATGAGTACTGGATGAGTCATAGGGCAGCTCTTTATTTTCTCTTCCCCAGCTTCATCTACATATGCAGGAAGCTGAAGATAAGGTCAAGGTAAGCTGGGAAGTGTCTCATCTAGACGTGGAGGAGCTTCAGGTGAAGCCCACTTTCACTCAGGTAATTTTAAAGCAGCAGGAATCGCAGATGTATAAATCTCGGTGTATAAAACTAACCAAAGGATACACCACACGCTAACATGGGAAGAAACGTTTTCCTGTACCAAGAGTTAAAGAAATTGAACTGGTGTTATTACATTGTCACACACCTACATTCAATCAGCCTTCATAGGCACAGCAACTTTGCTGTTTGTTTCTTCACGTTCTTTTGTTATGTCAGTGACAATGAATTTAGTCACACAAATGAGGACATGGAGAGGGAGATTAATTAGTTTCATTATCAAACAGTAGTCACCGTGTCAACCCATCAAACCATTTAGAAACCAATAAAAATTAAAACGGTGGATATTTGTTTTATCGCCACATAGGATTTTGCATTTCTAGTTTTACACAATTAATATGTGGCATGTAAGTGATTTGGAATAATCTCTTTCTGTCAGGACAATGCAGCCATAAAGGAGCAGCTGAAGCAGCTTTTGTGTATGACGCATCCCTCTGTGCTGCTGAGCTGCAGGCCTGCTCAGGCCTCAGAGGTCAAGGTGAGTGAATGAGTGAAGTCATGTCTGATGTAAGACTGCCAGTTAGGGTTATTGTTTGCAGTGTGACTTCAATCAGGCTCCAATACGTTCCTTATTATACAGGCAATTAGGCAAGGGATTCAAAATATTACCTTATAGTTTGCATCCAAATATCATGTCACATTTGAGCTCTGATCTCATTTTTACATTTCACATCTGCCTCTTTTTCAAGCTGAACCAAAATGTGTTCTATCTTTAAAGAAATAATTGTCAAGAGAAAGAAAATGAGCTGCCTGGTTTGTTAGAAATATACTCTAGTATAATGTTGTATAATATGCTCAAGTTATTTATGTTCAGTTATTTGCAAATCAATACTTATCATCCGTAACCTACTCCTACATAATGTTTGTATAATCAGTCATGTTGCCGTTATCTGATTTTTACTGCACTAAAAACTTTATAAAAGTAAAAAGAATAAATAAATGACAAAGAAATATGAATGTATGCAAAAGACATATATTATTCCTTTAAAAGTAAATACTGCCCAGAGAGTCAGTTGCCTTGGCTGTGGTTTGCACTCGTACTGCTTCTTGTTGCAACTTGAAATAATGCTCATCTAAAGCAGCATTGATTCACTGAAGGTTAGTATGTTCACATGCATTAAAAAAGGTCATAATTCACGACCCACCATCACATGATGCTGTGTCACATGTTTCTGATTAGATCATACTTGAGACAGTATGACAAGTTTTCTTTTTTTAATCCAAATATAATCGTTAGTCTCACTGCCTCTCATGTAACTAACTCTGATTTGATCAGAGGGATTTCCTTTCCTCTGATCAAAAAAAGTCAAAATTATTGACATTCATGTATCTGGTCAACAGGCCCCAAAGTTCTGTTTTAACATCTCCTAATTTGCAGGTGATTTGAATTTTGTAGTTGATCAGATGCACTGATATTTAAATGACAAAAAAATAAAAAATAAGAATTCACTTCTGTCTGTTTCTGATGCCTGGTTGTAATGCAAATCCACCTTTTAATTGTATTTATAATGCAAATCCACCTTTAATTGTACTTGGAATGCAAATTCATCAGAGGTGCTTCTGATGCAAATTCTCCATGATCATAGAAAGGCCAATGCAAATTATCAACATGTGAAAGTGGAAACAGGGCTGTGTTGCAGAGAGTCCTTGTTCAAACATGAAGACGCTTCTCATTTAAAGACATGATCATACTTAGGCCTTTGCTCATTTATGTGCTCCCAGTACTGCTCGTAATGCTGCGATCACTAAATCTGTGTTGTAGATTTATGTACTTACTCACTGCATGCTCTGTCCGATAGGAAAGCCACAATAAAGTGGCATCACCCCCAAAGCCCCCACGCGCCCATGAATGGAAGCTGCTCGTGAAAAACATCCGAGTCACACTCAACCAGGAGGAAGATGCTGCAGGTTGGTTGTATGTCTGCTTATAAATGAAGGACTCGTTGTAAATGGTTAATTCTTAATTTTTCAAGCTGATGATGTTTCCTATGCTAACAGCTACAGTCTAAAACAAAAGAGGTTCTGTTATGTTAAAAGCATTAGCGTCATCAGCAGGAGTGTTAGTAAACTAGTAGTAATAAGAAAAATAATAAACTGCATTGGTTATCTGTGTACCAGCAATGTAAACTCATTCAGAAACGTTCTATTAACAAATAATATTTACCTTAGGTCCTGCACACTAAGCTGTGGAGAAATATGAGCTTCAATATATGTTACAAACAAAGAATCCTACACCCTCTTTATTGACTTTGTATTTTTATCAAAAGGGCTTTTTTAAAGGCATCTATTCTAAAGTTGAAATGTTCTCAGAATTTGTAATAGCTCCTTTCATAAGACTGCACGCACTGTTTGCAATGTTTAACTGCCCATTTGTTATTTGCATTACCATTGGACGATGTAATGAAAAGGTTATTTAGAGGGTAGCAGAGGACGCTGACTTTGGTAATGACTGTGCTTTCGGCATGGCTGATATTTACTTTGCCAACACTGCATGACCCACCCCTCCACCCCCACTCCCACCCCTCCATTTTAGGTAATCTACTGGTCAAAGCTAAACAGTGATGGCAGTATATTAATAATACAGCCACAACAGTAAGGCAACACCCAGTGTGGTGGTACAGTCCTGCACATAAGTAAACAAAGTACCAGGGTGTGGTCATCTATGAAACTAGAGGGCATTTGATAGATTGTGCTGATGATAGGCTGTTAACATGATTGTCCAGTAATGAAGTCTTAGACCACCCACAACAACTTTGTTTGGGTAGTTCCTGTGATGAGTCATTCTCTAAAAGTGAGTCAGCAGTTGTCAGGGCTGCAGACATCCCCTAAAGTGTTCGTTCTGACTCTTAATATTTCACAGCAGAGACATGACACGGCATTTGACACTTCACTATATATATCTTCCTTCCTTTTATTGAAAATCAGTCACTGTCTGCTGGGTTTTACTTACTGTGCAGGCTTTATTTCATTTTATTCATTTATCTCATTTTAATTTTTGTGTAATAATTTGTGTTGTAAAGCACTGCTGCACTGAATCTCATATCTGTGAGGCTTCTGATTCACACTGCACAGCTTGTGGCTACTAAAATTCACTTTAAGGGGCTTAAGAAAATGTGTGCTGAGGAAGACCTCTCAGTCAGCACTTATTTAGCCGCCTCTAATCTCTGCATAATTCATCATATATACATTGTAAAGTGATCCCCTTTTTATCCATTAGAGTGAGGGAGTGGAAGTGGCTGACCACAAAAAAGAAAAAAAAAAGTCATCTTGCATCGATAGGCTTTAAAGTCAGCTCTTGGATGACACTTTGTGTTCTCAGGCAGCATGAATCCTGTGTGTGTGCTGCAGTTAGATGATCCTCCACAGAGGTTTAACACTTCTGTTTCCAAGAACACGACAAGTCCTGCCTGGGACCAACCGTTTATTTTGTAAGTCTGATCGCTGACTCCATCGCTGTCCTTTCACACATGATTTGTGTTTTGATGAACAACACCGTTCACATACATTTAAAATATTCTTCTGTATTCCATCTCACCAGTGAATTGAATGGACGATCAAAGGAGCTCAATATTCAGTTGATGAATGATGGACAGCCTCCAGAGAGTAAGAAAAACTCTGTCATCGCCAGTTACCTGTTGATGTTTGTGATGCGTTTATTTTAATGAAGAGTCATGTAGTTCACGTGTTGTGCCTCTCATACCACGTATTTGTGTGGTAGCAGACTAAATCAGGTGTTTTCTGTTTCTTTCTCAGATTCCTTACTTGGTCAGGTGTTGGTGCCTTTTGATCTTGTGAAGAAGCACCCCAAAGGACATCATGCATTTGAACTCATGACCAAAGATGTAGTGACTGGGTCACTGACTACTGACGTAAGACCTTCATCCCTGTTATCGCATGTTTTCCTTTAATATCACCAGATTTAGATGAATTCTTTCCATGTGTCTCTTGTTTTAATTTACACGTAGTTTGGGTAGTAACTTGAATCGTGTGTTTCAGTTTACCTACTTGGAGCCGAGTGAGGTGAGGTCTTGGCAACCTCCTACCCCTGCCTCTAATAAGAGGGTGGAGATGGACCGTACAGTCATGCCCTGTGGCACAGTGGTTACCACGATCACAGCGGTGAAGAGCAAGCCGGGTCGACCACTCCCACTCAATACAGGTAAAGCACTGAAAACTGAGGCCATGATATCAGTTCTGTCCATAACGTTTCACTGCACATTCCTTACATAGCTGTATTCTATAATAAATGCTACAATTCTGCAGTAGCTCCCCAAAATATGTTACAAGATCCTGTTCGAGTTGCTTCAGGAGTTGTTGTTGTTTTTTGTTTTTTTTTCTTTAAATATAGGGAAGTTAGAGTAGCACAGTTCCCCAGTAAACTTTGTAGATACTGGTTAGTTGATAACTCAACTCGGTCATTTTCATAATTTGACAAAAATAATGATCTGAAATTCCTTTACATGAATGAAACTGTACAGTGAGACACTTTCTTGCTTCCTCAGATTCTACCCAGAAGGCCATGGTCAACAAGCCCAAGCTGGGCGAGCGTCGTGTTTCAGAGCAGGTGTCTATGCTAGGGGGCACTGTGAGTAAGGCCCTGTCCTCCTCTGACACTGAACTGTTGATGCTCAATGGGACAGACCCTGTGGCTGAAGCCGCCATAAGACAACTCCACCAGTCTGCTAAACAGAAGCTCAAGTCCCCAGTGAAGAAGAGTACCATCATCATCTCGGGCATCGCCAAAGTAATTATGAGTTCTTCTCTAGTGCATTATCTTTTTCTTTTTTTTAAAATTTGTTTTGCTTTTGTTTCTTTAACTTGTACTTTTTCACTTCCATTTCACTTAATGTAAATCAGCTTAAAAGAGCTGGAAAAGCACAAAAGCACAGCTGGAGCCAATCTTGCATATTTGATGCTCTGGAAGTCAGTTTCCTCAAGTGCTTTTTAAGCTAATCTGTTCCATAACCTGTGGTTCATCACGTCAGATGAAAGAAGTAGATTTTAAATGGAAGCCCATGCCTTGTCTGGAGCAGCAAGGGCCTGGGCCTTCCAGTGGTTTCCAGACTAGCTCTACAACAAATAAGGCTTTAATGGGAATGTGACTTATTTCCCAGACGCCCTTGTCTCAGGATGATGAGCTGGCTATGATGGCGGGTTATGCTGCAGCAATGGATGCATCAATGTCAGAGAGCAGCTCTACTCAGGATGTGACCACAGCGATTGCATCAGGGACTAGTACCCCTCCAGAGATGTCGGAGCCCACGGAAGGTCCCAGAGGGGAAGGGCGGCCTCCAGAGGACTGGGAGAGCCAAACTGGCGAGGAACAAGACAATGCTTCACTGTCCATGTGTGTGTCTGAGGCGAGCTGCAAGAAGAGCAGAGGTGAGAGATCAGTGACCTGTGAATGCATTTTTAATCTTTACAGGAGTACTATTAAATCTTAAAATCCTAAAAAGGAAAATTATGCCTTTACAAGCAGAACTTGATCTGTTTTGGCTGTTTGGGGTTTTTTAGCCATCTGTTACTCCTTAGTTATGCACTCTCTTTTTGTGTTCTTCTTTCTGCTTCCCTTCTACTCTTTGAACCTTTCCTTTTTGAACTGTCATCACTGCCATCTTAGAGGAAAGCAGTGCTAAGCACACTGTACCATGATGAGTAAGTTACTTCATGAGTTACTTGTAGTATTCCTGGTATTCTAATCTCTGTAGTTTCTGTTAGCAGTAGAATAGATAACATTGTTTTTCTACAAGGTGAGATTCATTTTTTTAGTTCCTCTAAAATCAGTTTGAAAAAAAATGTTCACAAAAATTAAAGGAATACTTTGGGGGAAAAAACATCAGATTGGGGGGAAAAATCATGCTGGATATCTTTAGTGACACTGGATAATCTGTTAGGAATGAAAGGGTGCCACATTATTTCATGGAAGTTAAATGATCAACCTACAGAGGGCTGAATTCAAAGACAGCCCAAAAATGTAAGGCTGGTCCATTTTTGCTGAAATTTCACTGGAACAACTCAAAATGGTACTCAGTCATCTGTATGGCACCCCCTTGTGTTGGTGTGCATGTCTAACAACTTGAGGGTGATGAGGTGATGGATGGTGTCCTGGGGATCTCCTCCCAGATCTGGACCCGTCACTGGTAGAAATGAGGGCTGTCTCATTGTTGCCCCTCTTGTGCTCTGTTAATTTCACTTCAACACCCCCCTCTGCTACTTAACTGACCAGATCAATATTCCAGAAGTTAAACTGACTTGACGCCATATTCTGATTAAAAAGTGTTCCTTTAATTTTTTGAGCAGCGTATATGACTGTCTTTTATTTGTGGCTGTACAATACAAATGAAGTGCCATGAATATTTCGGTATATTCACTTGCAATATGACATACTAGTCACTTAGGTGTTTTCGGACCACAGGAACTTTTTCATAACTCTTTAAGCCATGTAGGAGGTCTCCAATATTTTGTGTCTTTAAACCATAAAAGCTCTTAGAAACCTTTATCTGATGTCTTTTGTAGCGCCTACTTCACTTTCTGTCACAAGAGGAAACTTTGAGTAAAAAACATCAGCTGTATAAGCAACACATATCTATAAAATGTTCATTGTGGCTGCAGTAAAAAAAAATTGACAAACTGAAGTTTAGAGGAAACGAAGATGATGCTTACTCACTGAAGAGCAACTTTTGCCCGTATTTCCTCTGAAACTGCTATCTGAGGCATTCACACACGGTGAAGCAATGTGGAGCGGAAATGTAGAAGCTGAAACAGGATTACAAGAAAATACAAAACGTGACAGACTGTGTGTAAAGAGCAGCACAGACACAGCTCCATTATTTTGCCTGTGCTACACTGCAGAATCATAGCAGGTGAAGAGTGCCACTGTGAGCCCCTCCTCCTCCTCAGGCTGGTTATAACCGTCGAGCTTATCAGCTTTAGTGCCGGACACGCTACCACTGAAACCCAGCAAACACACACCTCTGATTACAATGCCCTCAGTCTTGTTGTAGTTTTTGTTGTACTACATGTCACACATTTTTAGAGGTCCTATTACATTGCACACAGAACAAAGGCTCTGAAGGTATGTGGCTCACTCCAGTGGACAGTTACCCTCAGCAAGTTCCCAGAACCGTTTGGTCCGAAAGCATCTAGAGAAGATCTGATATTGTTCTGCTTTCTTCTTTAGGAATGTGCTACAAATTGAGGACACGAATGCCTCCTTTTTTCTTTGTCATTTATTTGTTTTGATACTGTTTAGAGTTTATATTGTTTTATACTGACTAAACTAATCCACCAATACTGAGGATAACCCAGGAACTCCTTAAGTGTTGAAGCAGAGGAATGGCGCTTGTAGCCAGGTTGGACTATGAGGCTGCTCTCTGTTGGTACAGATTAGTATGTGTTAGCTGGTGATTAAACACAATTTTACAACTCTGCTGTTATTTAAGCTACATTTTTCAACCAATCCAAAGCACGTTTTTCAGAGTAACAGTTTCCAACTAACACAGATTATGTACCACTGCTGCTTTAGCATTTGATTTTTTTTTTTAATTAGTTTTTCCATTGCTGCTTAAACCAATACTACTCAGGCCTGTTTTTTTTTTTGTTTGTTTGTTTGTTTTGTTTTTGTTTGGTTTGGTTTATTTTTTTTGTAATAATGACTTTTCCTTGAGTGGTGTCGCTTTGACGATATCCATGTCTCAGACTGCTTCCTTTCCTCTTCTTTGCCACAGGCAGCTTCCTGCAGAAGAGCGCCAAGCTCTTCTTCCGACGTCGTCACCAGCGCAAAGACCCGGGGATGAGCCAGTCGCACAATGACCTGGTTTATCTGGAGTCTCCGGCCGCAGTGGAGCGAGCGAGCCGAACAGCCACACTTAGCCGCATGCTCAACCGCAAGAGTAAGAGTAAGAGTAAAGCCAACGGCTCTACCTCTGTGGGGGAGCCACATGCGTGACACCCCCCCCCCCCCCCCCCCCCCCCCCCCCCCCCCCCCCCCCCCCCCCCCCCCCCCCCCCCCCCCCCCCCCCCCCCCCACCCCCCCCACACAAACA
>VVHJ01036714.1:4541-14744 GCA_015107715.1 Tylochromis polylepis | reverse complement strand
CACCTCACAACAAGAAGGTTCTGGGTTTTGAATCTGCTGGTCATCTGGGGCCTCTTGGTTCCTCCCACTGTCCACAGACATGACATGTTAAAAACTTGTCACATCCACAATATCCTTACATTAACCAGCTGAAGCCCTGAGAAGAAAATCTAATGAAGTCAATACTGCACATCTGTCCAGGACATGATCTGGTCATGCTTACGACTTGATTTGGTTGGGTAAGGTAAGAAGCTGTGAGAAACCGTGGGGCTGCTCATAGTACCAGTAGGCTATACTACGCATCATCAAACACACGCCTACATAGAAAGGCAAGCCCCTTAACGTACACGCACACATGCACGAGCCCCGCACACACGCACACACATTCGGCATACTCCCTTCGCCCATGCGGAAACAAGCGAGGCGATGAAGACGCTTCGAGCATCCAGCTGCATCCCGTCTCCAACGTAAAACACCGAAACGTGACACTAGCACGCCTCGTAAATGAAACCACGGAGCCTCTGAATTACACGATAATTAGGGGGGAAGAGAGAAAAAACATGCCTCGTGCAACACACTACGCCAAAGCACAACCAGAGCCAAGAACGAGGAAATACTATTAGGGCAGCACATGACACCGCGGAATAAAATTATCTCATTCTTGGTGGCAAGCGGTCAAACAGACCACAGGGGCACGGCCGTCGTAAGGTGGTATAACACGCAATGTCAAGGACTAATAAAGTTTTATCTTATCTTAAACCTATTTGTGAAAATCAATCCACGTTACACAAAAATGAGCCATTAAGTGTAGCTCGTAGTGTTCAGCACCGCGGACAGCTCACCGATTCCTTTATTTCTTTTATTCTTTTATTTCACCCCTCACACTCTGAGCATTTCCTCTTTAAAATCCCAAATCCACAAGAGGGGAAACACTTTGTAACACCCCCGTAATCCCATCC
Source organism: Tylochromis polylepis (assembly GCA_015107715.1). Lineage (NCBI taxonomy): Eukaryota > Metazoa > Chordata > Actinopteri > Cichliformes > Cichlidae > Tylochromis > Tylochromis polylepis. The sequence goes on along the minus strand of VVHJ01036714.1, from coordinate 13,806 downwards.
CTGTAAAAAACAAACAATCTCAATCAAGACGGCATCTGCTCTGCTGCTCTCCATCAGCTGTTTCCGTGTTACAGAGCACATTTGGAGATGTGCTGCTACCCAGAGCACTTCACCCGGTGCTGCTGCTGCTGCTCCTACCTTGTCATTCCCATCCCGGGGCCTCCCATTCCCATTCCTCCCCCGGCAGCTGCTCCGTTGACCGGCTTCATGTGCTGTCCTGGTCCCGCCGAGGGTCCTCCGGGCATCATCGACCCCATCATCCCAGCGGAACCCGGGTCCCCGGGCTGCCCGCCGCCCTCCATGCTCGCTTCGTTCCCCATCTCGGTCTCGACTCAGGAGACGGGAGGGGTGTGGAGAAAGGTATTAGGTCAAATCGGCGGTGTCGCCTTTTTGTGTCGCTACGTTGTGTTTTACTTATGCAGTCAAAAAAAAAAAAAAAAAGAACTAAGAGGGAGGGAGAAGAAGTGAGAGAAAACTGAGCGGAGCGAACTCAGCGCTGTTCCTCCGTCAGCGCCATCATCGTCCTCATCCTCGTCAGCTTCAGCACCAGCAGGCTGCCTCCTCCTGACGTGATGACGGGAGCGTGCCGCACGGCCACGGCGGCTGTGGGAGAGAGAAAATGAAAGCGCGAGCGGCGAAAGAAAGCGAGATTAGATTAGATTAGATCAAAGTTAAATGAGTCCCGTGAGGAGGAAACAGGGACGCACGGGCGAGATTAGGAAACAAGGAGCACCGGGGAGAGGAATTAAAAGGGGAGTACCTTCTCACCTCCTGTTGGTGAGCATAAGAAAAACAAGCACAGATATGAAGAGATTTCAATTATATTTCCCAAGCTCATCTAGGTCCAAATAAACACCGCTTGTATTAGCTTTATCAATTGTAATGTAGAGTTTTTCCACATTAATTAAACAAAAATATGGTAACATCGTGTAGTTTAAAGTTAATCTCCCCTAACCCGAGGAATTAATCAGCCTGTAGACACAGAAAAATACCCTAATGCATCACATGTATTAACAAATGGGAATAATTACACTGGATGGTTCTGCAGTGTTGTGCAAGCATGATTTAATTTTCTGCAAATAACAGCAACTTAAATGTGGAAATGAGGATCACTCTGCTATGTATGGATATGCTATGTAAGAGGAGCCTGGCTCCCTCTGTGTGTGACCAAAAACTACGTAAAACCCCTGGTTTATTACGTAGAATTTATTATGTCACATGAGGTGCGAAGACACAAACGCGAGGTCGCACTTTCTCGATGTGGACGCTGACGCTGAGGGGAGGGGTGCGGGGGTTGGGGGTGGAGAGTGCAGTAAGACATGGGAGCGCGCGCTCACGTGACAGTTTTTCCCACTCCGAGAAGGGCACGAGGAGGTACGCGAACGCGCAAAGGAACCAGGAGCCACTGCACTGGAGCATCACGTGTCCGAAACAAAAAAAAACCACTCCAGAGTGTTGCACACCTGCCGGGCACGCGCTGTTTATTGACACCAAAACAATTCTGGGTATGACGTTAATGGGCTGGAAAATTTGCCAGGTATGACGTAGGTTTGTTGGAGTTTGGCTACATCAGGGCAGGCTAGTAGAAGCTCTTGTTAGCTGTAAGAGTTAACAGTAGCCTAAACCAGAGATGTACAGTACTGTGCAAATGTCTTGAGCCACAGCCTCATCGCTTTATATTTGCTAGGAAAATGTGCAAACGTACATTAAAATACAATATATGAGACAACACAATTGTAATGAGTTTAAAGAAGACATGAAACACTACACATATAAATGCGAATTTACATCATGGAACCCTGCTCTCAAAAACTGACTTAGATGTAACTCTCTGTGAAGCTGGATTTAAGAAATTAACGCTTAAAGGTTAAGTTTTGAGAACATGTCTAGCGCCATCTTCTGTCAGTACAGGACGTGACGTTATGTGGTTGGTTGGTTGGTTGCAGCTAATAGACTTAGTCTTTCTGTCTCTTTAGCAGTAAGTGGCTCTAAGTTGTTTGGCTAGCTGCACTCAAATAGGGAAATCTCGCTGTTAGCCGTAATGTTCGGGTTTGTAAAGCACTTGACAGGTTGTTTACCTGGACCGACAAGCTGGAATCACAAACTGATTTTTCCTTCCCTGGCTGGCTGTACTGAGTAGCGCAATCAGCAATTATTTTATGCAATAAAATAGTCTTTCTTTTTCCAAGCACATCCAAACAGTTTACTACATACATAACTACATCACACTACAAACATAACTAAGTTTCTTACCGAAGCACCATCAAGAATCCCATCAGGAGTATGTCTGCAGGAAAAATAGGTAGAAGTCTGAGGTGGAAACAAAAAAAGCGGAGGCTCCGAGGAAGACAACGTCATCTCACGTCATCTCACTGATTGGATTACTTCTTATTAGAAGTGAGGAAAAGCAAAGCCCAAAAATAAGTGAAGGAGACTGTAACATGGAGATTTTTTTTTCCTACAGACAACATCCTGATGGATGTTAGGATTTCCAATCGTCTTCAGTAAGAAACAGTTATGTTTTTGGTGTGATACACATGTAGTAACATGATGCTGTAAACTGTTGGGTTGTGTTGGGAAAAGAGAGACTACTTTATTGCATAAAATATCGCTGATTCCATCATATGAGCATCTGCGTTGCCAGCTGATTGCACAGCTTGGTACACCTGGCCTGGAGGAAAAGGAAAAGCTGGAGTGTCGACAAAGTCTATTAGCCACAACAAACCAACCACATGATGTCACGTTCCATACTGACAGAAGATGACGCTACACATGTTCTCAAAACTTAAACTTTAAGCACTTATTTTTTAAATCCAGGTTTAAAGACAGAGTTCCGTCTATGCCAGTTTTTGAGAACAGGGCTAAATTAGCCTTTATATGTGTAGCGTTTCATGTCCTCTTTAAAAGTCAATATTTGTCATGACCTCTATTCCTCAGCACAGCTTGAACTCTCTTAGGCAGCTTTCTTGTAATTTTTTTTAAAGTATCTTCGGGAATAGTTCTCAAGGCTTCTTGAAGGACATTCAAAGCTCTTCTTTGGATGTTGGCTGCCTTTTGTTCTGTTCTCTGCCAAGATGATCCCACGATGCTTCAATAATGTTCAGGTCCAGGTTCTGGGGAGGCCACTCCATGACTGATAGTGTTCTCTTGTGTGTTTCTCAGGTTTTCTTTTACTGCATTGGTAACATGTTTGGGATCATTGTCCCGCTGAAAAATGAAACTGCGACCAATCAGACACTTTCCAGATGGTATTTCATGGTAGATCAAAATCTGATGGTATTTTTCTGTGTTTTTAATACCAGCAATATTGAGAAGATCTTCAACACCACTGACTAAAATGCATCATTAAACCATGACAGCCATGACAGATGGCTGTAGATGCTCACTGTTCACTGGCACTCTCTCCTTACATTCTCGGTACATACTGATGATAATTTCGAACCAAAAATTTCAAATTTAGATTCATCACTCCATCAGACCTGTTGCTGCTGATTTTCAGTCAAGTTCTTGTGTAATTTGACTACCTTGGCATGCCTTTTTTCCCTGTTTCCCTTCACTAACATATATACATACATAAAAATACTATTTTATACATTTTAAAATTAATATTTTATAAAATATCAATTTTATCAAACATAAAATTGATCTGTTATGTGTAGACACAAAACTGGTTCATCGCTTCAGGTAGGTGCTGAATGATTCATAGGTCAGTGTTTAGTGAGTTAAAAAACAAAAACCCCTGAAAATGATCAGGTACAAGGACTGGACTAAAAATTAGTTAAAAAGCAATCAGTGTTCAAAAAACTGTGGCTCATCAGGAGCAAAATAAAAAGAATTTAGGGGTGACTCAAGATTTTTGCACAATGTTGTACATGATTTATTGCAGCTTGCGGTGTTTAATCCAGGTTATTATATAGACTTTGTATTTGCCTTTTTTTTAATAATCAAACCTTTTGAAGAAGAAAGAATCCTGAGTTCATATATGATTGTTGCCTCCTCTAAATATATTTTTATGTTGGCAAGCTCATCAGAATGCACCAAACTGTTGATCTAATGATCACGCTATCTCTTTGATAGATTTCTTTTGTTTTTTGCATTGTGGGTCAAAGGTTTTCTAAATGGAAATTAACTGCAGACGTCTACATGCTCTATTGATGAGAGAATGGCAAACAAACAGCCCACAATATTCTACGAAACAGCTTTTGGGTTAATTGTCCATGCACATTTGAGTCCCTGAAAGAAAATAAATGGCTGTAATTCCTTAATGTTCAAAGCAATATCTTGTTCAGCCTCTCCAATTAAAGCTGAGTGTCTGGACTTGATTGTTTCATTACAGGTGATTTTTTTTTCATCTCAAATTCTCCAAATTCAAATGTCACTAAATGATGTCACTCAGTGTCAAAAAACAAGGGCAAAGCATAACAAACAAAAACATATTTAAGACAGAGACTGAGGGGAAAAAGAGGTACTAAATCCATAAAACAATAACAACAAAGCCTTTAAGATAAGAGCGTCTCACACCCAAAGCTACTGGGAAAAGGACCACTCTCTGTTCTAGTGCCAAGCATCTCCCTCTGAGGCCAGACTTTATAGAGATGAATAAACCCTGCCAGCAAACTTCAGCGCTACACACTGCACAGTATATCTCCCAGCACAAAGGAAAGAGACAAAGTAGTGCTGGTGCTTCAAAAGATAAAGAAAAAACAATTATTGTCTGAGCTTATTTCACCATTAATGCTATTGCCTATTGATATTTTTCGCTTCTTTACACTTTCTTGTTAAGCCAAACCGATTCACATGGCAAAGAAAGCCTTGTTGCATTTCAGTCATGTGATGTTATTTTAATAGAAAGATTTATAATGGTTCATAGAGCTCCACTGGGAGAAGTAAGACATCTTTGTATCAAAGCATTAAAAAACAGGAAAGTTCAAAGGCTCTTAAGCTCAGGCAATCCCAGAAGACCTTTTTCTCAAAACTTTCCTCTTGAATGAACAGTCAGTAACACATTAGTCATTGTTTTTTCACTCAAAGCAGTCTTCTGCTTGAATACAGAGACACTGATCCTGTGAACTTTAACCCTCCTGGCCTCATGTGGATGAAAGCCAGGAGCCTCAAATGCCATGGTCTGCAAGTACAACCTGAATAAACTATTTGCATTTTCATTTGCTCTCACAAAATAAGAAGCCAGTGGCCCCTTCTGGACTAACTGGCAGAAACTATTAAACTTAGTGTGATTTAAGATTTTATTTAATTTTTTTACTTGAATATTAAAACTAAGAATTAAAGCAGGTCCCTGAAATCAGCAGAACAACAAAGAAACAACAAGGACAACCAAGACTTGGTGTCCAAAGTGTTAATGGTCCTGTGGCAAAGACCAAAAATCTTCTGCATGGCTACAGCTACCCAACACATGAACAGACCTTTAAGCTTTTTATTTCATGGGTTTGTAGTAGTTACAGGACTCTGCCTGTAAAGTTTGATACGCTAGTGTAATGATTTAAAAGAAAGTACAAAGAGATCCGTGATTGACTGTAAACTTGATCTGCCTTTGACTTGTTGACTAGTTTCAGTTTGATTTTTTTTTTTTCTGTCATGCAGTTTTACTGTGTTTGTGGATGAGGAGTTACTCTAACTGAGAGTTAGTGTTTTATTAAGTTTGAATATTTGTAACTGATTAAGCTACTGCTTTTGTTAGGACACCTTGGTGCTAACATTATCCTATGTGGACTGGCATGTGCTACCCTTAAAATTGCTAGTGCTCACTTCAGTGTGGTAGAGGAATTTGTTTAAAGTGCATGAACATTAACACCCTGTGCTACTACAACAGGAAGTGTCTTTGGCTCAAAATGGCAAAATTAGTTTGACCCACTAGCTGAAACACCAAGCTTTAAATCAGCTCCTGAGGAAACCAGGGTACGTGTCACAGATCAGCGGGTCTGTTCTTTTTTTTAATATCTATGGGAACAACCAAGATAAATGCAGAAAAACATCCATACTCTGGATTTAAAGATTTTGAACAAATGAGAAATGATAAAAGCAATACTAACTTAAACACAATATAGATTTTATGTCTTTTTGGCAATTAAGAGCCAATACTATTGAACATTTAGAAACTGATTTATATATTTTGTTCATGGTTTTGAGCAGATAGGAAGGCAACAGTAAGTCAAATAACCCCACGGTTATTTGACTTTGAAAATTTTCAGTAGATGGGCTACAGCAGCAGAAGACCACACTGGGCGACATTCGTGTTAGCTAAGGATGGGAAACTGAGGGTACAATTCACTGTATGTTCCACAAAATTGGACAATACAGGATTGGAAAGTGTTAATTTGTGCTGCATCATTCAGATGGTAGGGTCAGAATATGTAGTGAACAAAATCAACGCGTGGATCCATCCATCCTTATATCAGCGGTAGTATTATTGGTGACCGTGTTCATCTCTTTATGACCACAGTGAACTCATCTTCTGATGGCTGCTTCTCCCAGGATAAAACACTGTGTCACAAAGCTCAAATCATCTCAAACTTCTTTATTGAACATGACAGAGAGTTTAGTGAATTCACATGGCCTCCACAGTCACCAGATCTCACTCCAGTAGAGTACCTTTGGGATGTGAGAAAGTGAGAAAGTCACATCATGGACGTGTCAGCCAACAAATCTGCAGCAACTGTGTGATACTGTCACGTGCGAGTGGCCACTGACTAATAACCTCCAACAATGTTTTGGCCCACAGGCTTTAAAAAAGGCAAACGTCTGCTGAAACTAGGCTGACCACAGGCAACATAAAAACAGACTTTGGAGGATTTAAACATTTGTCATTTCTACAGCTCTACAATACTGTAATAGCAAAAGTCCAAGCAGTCTCTTTTTAATCTGCAATCATGAACCTTCTGATGAACTGTTGAATCCAAAATCCACTTTCTCAGCCAGCGTTTCCGGATCGAGCAGAGCACCGTGGCTTCTGAGGCAATCCGCAGCGTTGAAATCAATCCCTTTGAGAGACTGACGCATTGATGCTACTGTTGAAGTAAATACTTAAGGAGATTAAAATGAGCAATGTGCCAGCACTTCACTTCACTCTGAGCAACAGACCAAGAAAGGGAACCCCTATTGGTCAAATGTGAACGGTTGATTGAATGACTGATGGGAAAAGAAGACCACAGTCAGCACTTTCAGAGGACACAACCCAGGAGGCTTAATATATCATTTATCGCTTTCCTGGGGGTCCGCCCTTCCTTTCACTGTACCTTTACCCTAAAAACAAAAAGCATCCCTCTACTGTACTTATTAAAGGACTATACCACCCTCTCTGGCCAAAGCACTTTCTGAGGAAATGACTCATAAGAATTAATTTTGCTTTTTTTGTAAAATATCACTTTGGTAATGCTGCTGCAAGTTTGTTTTAAATACTATGGACTGAATGAGTGGAAGCAAATAGGAAAAAACACTTTTGAGAAAAAACCATGACATGCAGATATTTTTGTCATATAATGTATAATGTCATTGTTACGACCCCTCCCTTGTCTGTGAAGTCTAGGGGGCACGAGGGGTGTAAGACACGAGGGCAACAGCACAAGCCACACATACACTGAGTCTCCAAACAACAGCCATGCATCAGATGTATTTTACAATATCATAAACAACTTTTTACATTTACCTTATCTTCTTTGTTTTGGACCCTGTAAACCCCAGAGCTGGTTGGGCTTCAGGAGATTGAGCTGCTGCCATGCGATTGGCTGATTAGCTATAACGAGCTATAAGAGTGATAACGAGCAGTTGAACAGGTGTACATAAAAAAAAAAGTGGCCAGTGAGTGCACGTTGCATTTCTTTCAAAAGTAACGTCAGTCCTCAGTTATACCTAACCTTGTGCGGCAGTGTAAAACTTCCCATACATTTTGTAGAAGTGGGGTTTATAAGAAGGATTTTATTCTACTCCTAGGAAGCCATAACAAATAAAGTCATGATTAAATATGTCATTCATAAATTGGAGACACCCTTTATGGGATTACATCCCCTAGAACCAGCTTAAGGCACATTTATTTCCATTTGATATTCGGAGAATTGATAAAATGAGATTTTCACCAGCATTCGGTGGTAGTTTACCTTTCACATAACACATCCTGCATTTCAAAACTATAAAAGGGAAAAGCTTTATACTCCAGAATGCCTTGCAGCAACACGCAATGAGTTCAAGGAAACAACAGAAAACGCTTCTGGTTGTTTTTCTTTGCTCTTTCCCCCATGAAAAGACAATTTGATTAAAGCTTTTTTTATGGCTATTATTTCTCAACATTTTAAACCCTTCAAAGTCACATCTGATTTTTCATGAGATGGTAATTTACTACTATAATAAATTATAACACACGACAGGAATGATATGGAGACGTTGTTCTTGCGTCTCTTTTCCCTTTCATTAGTAATTCTCTTTCTTCTCCCTTTGCCCCGTGGAAGTCATGATAGAAGGACTCAAGCAGCCCTTTCAACTTATCTGAGTGTAAAGTTGAACATGAAATTAATTATTAACTTAGAGCTAAAGAATTTAGCTTATGCTTCTGATCCCTTTAGAATTTATAGCCTTACCAATCATCAACTCTTGCCTTCATTTTTCTCAGCTATCTCACAAAAGGGCTGAACTGCCTTTTTCATCCTCTGTGAGTTAATTACCCTAATGTGCGTGACGGGAAAGATTTGGTCCTCATCAGCAATCTGTTTGGGCGGTGTCCCAGCACATCCTGCAGGAGAGCAGAAAGGTAACATGGAGCACAGGCACAATAACTTGAATAGTTGACAGATCTTAATTACGTCAATTTACTAGCCCATGCCAACAAACGCGCAAACATTTCAGCCTTTAGAGCATGAAACAAAATGCAGTAATCTGTCAGATGCACTTCCTAGTCTCATATCCATCGTCTTAACAATGTCACAATTACAAATCTTAAAAGAGAGTAGTGTGATTACAATTGAGGTTTTTTAATCTATCGTTTTGTTTCATGCTCTGATGGCGATCACAATGCCGAAACGTTAGCGTGTTTGGTGGCATGGACTATTCAAGTTTTGTAATTGTACTGTCTTTGGGTACTTAGTGCTGGAGTTGTATGATTTTGGTTTAGCACCATGTATTGGGAAGGCACATCCTATTCAGAGGCTCATTTAGAAATTCTTGGTTTGAAACTGATGTGTATGTCATAGGCTGGTCAGGATAACAATAACAAGAGTACCCAAAATGCAGGTCCCAAAAGAGAATGAGCAAAGTTTTACAA